>VWYI01011188.1:10770-65984 GCA_013399455.1 Anthoscopus minutus | reverse complement strand
CGGTGACTGCTCGGCCGGTGCTGCTCCCGCCCCGCCGCTAACGGCCCGCGGGGCGCCGGTGCGGGCGCGCGCCGGTGCCCCCGTGAGCGCCCGGCGGTTGCGCGCGTGCGGCTCTCCCGCAGCAGCGCGCTCCTGGAAGCGGGAACCGGCTCTTCCCGGCGGAGCGCGACCAGCCCGGGCCGGCCTCTCCGGGAGCGACTGCGGCGTTGCGATCGCCGTTACCCGGCGCAGTCTCCCGCAAGGTTCCGCGCTGGCATCGCGGCGCGTTCGTACCGCAGCGCTCGGCTCTGACCGCTGGGTTCTCGCTCGGCGGCCGCCTTTGCCCTGACTGTTATGCCGCTGTGTGCCCACACCGGCAGCGCATTGGTTTGAGGTTTAATTCCCTGACACAGAAATGCCTTAGGAGCCTTATTTTGCATCACTAGAATTAGCAAACGTGAAGCAACTCTGTGCAGGTGTTCTGTCGGGATTTCTCTGAGCCTGCGGTTTACTTCACCTGCATCAAGGCTTTGCCCTATCTCTTCACGTCCCAGTCCCATTCCTTCCCTTGTTTCTGACACTGCATCATTCAAGAAGGTGCTGAAATTTCTATGATGAGCCTTTAATAAGGTTTTCTGGGTGTTGGAACTCTGGGGACATAGTCCAGAACACGCTTATATTCACGTGACAGGGCATGCGGTCGGCTCCGCTGGGAGCAGCTTGTAAAGTTTAAGTTGCTCATATACATAACTGCTCTCACTACTGTGCCCTTGATTAATCAGTAAGCAATTGGCAAAGGAGAGGGCATGTCCTTTGGCTCGTTTGTCCTCATGTTTTCCTGAGCTACTTCCACTTGCTGTACAAAGAGACCCTGTGCACAAATGTCCGTGTTTGTGAACATGCCTGCTATCTGCACATGGTACTGGTCTCTCCAACCTAGGCGTCCAAGCCCATTGCTGCATCCCCTGCCTGGACTTATATGAGCTGGTCAAAAATCATGCTACCTAATTGCATATTATGTGCTCATGTGCATACTAAAGGTACCGATACTTTCTTATTTTCACCACCTTTTTGGTAGCTGTCAATTAAAACTCAGATCACATTTTTCTACAGATGATGAAAAAGTGAGATTTTGTTGCCCCCCGCCCACCCCAAATATTTTTAACACTTTCATCTTTATTCCTTATTTATGCAATATCTGTTTAAATTAATAGAAGCAGGTCTACATAGATGCAGTGGATGGATCTACTTCAACTCCAAAGGAGATCTATATTCAGATCACTTCAGAGTAGGTAATCTAGTATTCTATACAAGCAAGACTGCAATAAACCAGTACAGCTTATTCCAACCTTTTCTTCTCCCACAAAAGCAAAATAAGCTATACCAGCAAAAGCTCAGTGCTGCTTGTGATTTCATCTACACCTGGGGCTTTCATGAGCCGGGGAGTGATAATCGCAAATCGTGCTTCATTGCATCCCCAACCAACGGCAGTGCTGGGAAAAGCTTGCAGGATCGTTCAGATCAGTGCCACAGATAGGGAGCTCAAAGCGCAGTCATTAGCAGAATCCTGATGTCCTCAGATCTTTTTAAATGCAAAATTTTCGTGATGACTGGTTGACAATGTACCGAGTATCTGCTAAGGGTTTTAGGACTAAACACACTGCAAATGTTTACTCGGAATACTACTGATCGGGATTAATAGATTTACCGGTTGAACAAAATGAGATTTGTGGACCTTCAGGAGAAGGGTGTTTCAATTATGTCCTCTAGAGGAATTCGGAACCTCAGCCATTACTTTGGTACTATCTGCTCTTTTCACTGGATGATGTGAGAAATGCTAAAATGCTGGAGAAGACAGTATATCCTGTATCTTCCTTCTCCCTCAAAGATTTGTTTATGCGGGAAAACTGTACCAAAGAGGGCTTAGTATGAATTTACATCATAATAATACCTGTGGAATGGATCTCAGTCTGTCAGCACCCAGAGACCTTTCTGGGATAAAAATCCAGTCCGTGCCAGGGCTACATCTAAACTGTCTGCGGCCATTATTGGGTGTTCCTGGCAGAAATATTGCACAGCAGTTCATGAACAGGTAGCTGTTTGCTAGTGCCTTTCCTTAGAAATGAGAACAGTGGGTTTTGCAGCAAAGGGGCTGTCATAGGTGGCCTGATGCAGAGTTTGTGAGCTTAAGTGACAGGGCTGGCTGCCAAGCCAGCCCCAAAGAAGCTGAGGTCTCGTCAGTTGTAACTATCAGGCCATTTGGCCAAGTCCTGAGTAAGCCATAGCTTACCCACTGTATTCTCTTTTAAATTAGGAAAACCACAGCCCCTGGTTATCATATTTGGTCTTCTACTGCTGGAGATGAGCTCTGCAGCACTGCTTTTACTTTAGCAGTTTACCATAGTAATTGCAATTTTAAAAGTCCCCAAAACCCCAAAGCATAGAACACAGAGGATAGGGGGAGGATCTTTTTAAAGTAAAAGTATAAAGAAGTTGCAAAACTTGAGAACATTTTTATGACCTCTGACAGTATTTTTCTGAGCAGAAATTTGATAATGACCACTGCTGCTATTTTTTTTTCCAGATGCATTTCTGTGTATGGTCTGCTTCTCTACTGGGATTGCCAAAATTCTCATGGCAACTTGTCATCTAAGTCATTCTATTAGCAAGACATTACATTTGAGAACAGTGATTGGTCCCTTTTTATGATTACTGTTCACTTGCACTCTCACTTTGTCTGTTCAAATGTTTAGAAAACGGTCTTTAAGATACTTTTAGTAATACTTTTCTTTCAGATATATCTAGCAGAGGACAAAATCTGAGTTTCATAAACAAGTAGTAATTATATTAATTATGTGTCCATCTAAAAAAATTTGACATAATTTTATTGTGTTTTCTGAGGATACATTTTAATTTCAGAATATAAAGGTCATCTTACATATTTTACCTTTTTTACTGATCCTGTCAGCATGGACAACTGGATATGAATTCTGAGCTTTAAACCTATTAAAGACAAAGAAAGAAAACCCTTAAATCCTTTGAAGTCTGCAATCCAGTGTAATCTCAGTCCTTTGACTACATGTCTGTGTTCAGGATCATGCGCATGTTCTGATCTGTTGTGGAGACTCTGTAACCCAGTCAATGTGAAATTTATAAATAATACTTCATTTATGCCAGTGTTTGCATTTCAAACTCTTTTACCGGAGCTGCGTGATCTGTGATCTCAGACTTTGGCGTGTGTAGAAATGAATCAGGCTGATAAATTCCTGACAGAGACTGTGTAGTGTTGCATCACAGTGTTAAAGTATTTATAGTGTTGTTTACAAAACAGTAAGACAGCTTTGAACTGGGTGAACCCAGTGACTAGGAGGTCCTTTCCAGTCTTTCTCCAGGCATTTCTCATGTCCTTTATTTTCTACAGAAACTTCTGTCCTATTTGTTAAATATGCAGAGCTTCTCTTCATAACAATAGTGTCAATGAAGGATGCTTGTAAAAAGTAAATTAATTTCCTGTGCACACTTCAAATGCAGAATGGGGAGAGGCCAGAACATCATCCAAATAAGACAAGTTTAGATTCTCCAATAATTGTTTTGTAATCTGCATTTATAATAGATTTCCAAGAACAAAAGACATTCCTGTAGAAAAAACGGAGGTTGCTAAGTGACACAAATGTATTTACTGTGTCATAACTTGCAAAAGCCAAGCATGTGAAAACAAGAGCTTTAATAAGCAGTAGTGTCATGAATTTCACCTTGACTCCCAGGGTAAATATAAACCTGTTGGCCAACAGCTTTACATGGCTTGGGATACCCAGTCTGAGACCTTAATGGAAACAGGAAACAGAATGTTTTAGAAAATACAGACTTTCAGTCTTAAGGAATTGAAATATGCATACTTTGTCCCAGTGGGTGTTTGGGATTGTTTCTTTCATGTATTGTATCTTTTTATCCTCATTCAATTACCTAAGAATTTGCATGTAGGGATACTGCTTCCTAACAAGACTTGAAACTATGCTGTCAGTTGTGAGGCTTATTTGCTTCTTTTTGCTGAAGTTGTCACTGTTTCTTTTAGACTCAAAAACCCCTCTCCAGTCTTTGGGGAAAGCAAAAAACTGGCTTTTTTTCCTGTCTTCTCACCTTCTTCTAGAGTCTTACACACCTGACTGCTGTATTTCAGCTTGTCCAAGCAATCAGAACACAGGGCCACTTTGGAAGGACCACAGTACCATTCCTTTGGCCTGATAAGCTGATCCTTCTCTTCCCCAAAGCTGCAAAACCTTTTCTTTCTCCTCTGATACACATAAGATGCAGTTGATGCCCTGTGCCTTCAGCAAATGTGCAGAAGTGGACAGTGTGCAGGAACTGCTTCTGAGGAGTGCATTGAGCTACCTGCTCATTAGGAGCTGCCAGGTTGCCTTGCACAACAGCCTCTGCTAGTTTAGGAATGAGACAGGAGGCGTGGGAAAGAAGCCTACAGACATCTCAGGGATGCACTAATCTATGAGGCAACCAAGTCTTTGTTTGTTTATTCAAATAATTGACTCACTTCCAGCTTTCCTAATAACTGGAATACGTTTTAATGGTAGCCTATGTTATAAGTAATGAGCCAGTGTAGTCCATTCTGTGGGTTCTCATAGGTTTTCCATATAGGCAATTCCTGAGTATAATTTCCATTTGTTCAGTCTTTTCAAATATTGAATTATAAGAAGCAGAGGTGAAAACAATATATTGAACCACTCCTAAAATGCCATTAAATTGACTTTACGAACATCTCTTTAAAAATACCAGGTTCAAGAGAGAAGCCCTTTCACCTTTTGTCAAAATACCCTACACATTTCCTGACAAAATCCCTGAGCTTGTTTCTATACCTTCAATTGGTAATTGTTTGTTAACCAGACATGTCTCTTGACAGTTCTGTTAAAACAAGCCTATCTACAATGAATACTGAAAAGCCACGATCAATAAACTAGTATATAATGATTACAAGTAATGTGTCTCACTCAGCATGTAGGGCGAAAAATTAAAAAAAAAAGCATCCTGTCTAATTATATTTGAAGTAGACTTGTCTAAAATTAAGGGAGCACTTGTCCCACGAGGACTGCAGCCAATTCCACTGAATCAATGGAACCTGGGCAGGACTGCCAGCTTTCCTCATTGAAATTCCTCCTTCAAGCATACTTTTGACATTAAACCATTAGAAAAAGATGACTTACTTAAAAAGAAAAATGAAGACCAGGCACCACCTGAGATCTGACAGCTCCTTCTTGTTTTGAGTCTGAATTGTGCTGTTAGCACAACTTGGGCTCTGGATTTGCTTCTCACAGAAGCATGATCAGCCTTCAGGTAAGAAACCTTTCGAGGCAGCCACAGTGGTTACAGATGTGGTCACATTTCCTTCTTTTGCTCCCTGACCACAGCTCACTTTTTTTTTATTTCTTTTTTTTTTTTTGGTGGTATTACTCATCTCATTGTGAATTCTTCAGTTTTCTTTCTTAATCTAATCCTGCAGAGCACTGTGATGTTCACTTGTGGTACTCAGTATGATATTTGATCTCTGCCATTTTTCCCTTTAAGAGAGATTAGTAAAATATTTTAAAACCAACAAACTTCATTTTTCTCAAGACTTACTAGCCCTTTAGAACAAAACACATCTAGCTTCTTGAAACACCTTTCCTTCTTCTATTTAAAAATATTACGTTAATGACAGCCTGATTCCACTGCACATGCTCCTTTCTGTTTTACCTAAAATAGCCCTTTTGATTGGCTTATGGTCCTTTTTTATTTTTTATTTTTTCTCCAGTAACTTCTAAATGGCCAAACACATTTTATAGACTCATATAATGGTTTGGGTTGGAATGGACCTTAAAGATCATGTAGTTCCAATCCCCCAGCTGTGGGCAGGAACACTTTCCACTGGACCTGGTTGCTCAGAGTTCCATGCAACCTGACCTTGAACGCTTCCAGGGATAGGGCATCCACAACTTCTCTGGGCCACCTGTTGCAGTGCCTCACCACCCTCACAGTAAAAAATTTCTTCCTAGCATCCAATCTAAACCTGCGCTCTTTCAGTTTAAAGCCATTCCCCCTTGTCCTGTCACTGCACACTCTGGCCAGAAGTCCCTCTCCAGCCTACTTTTAGTCCCCCTTGAGGTGCTGGAAGGCAACTCTCTCAGCCTGTCCTCACAGGAGAGGTACTCCAGCCCTTCAGTCATGTTCATGACCCACATCTGGACTCACTTCAACAGGTCTATGTCTTTCTTGTGTTGGGGGGACCCAGGTCTAGATGCCATACTCCAGGTGGGATCTCGCAAGAGTGGAGTACAGGGGCAGAATCACCTTCCTCAACCAGCTGGTCAGAGTGTGAAGAAGTGGGTTATTTTGAAAAGTTTTGTGGTTTTGTTCCTCTCTCTGTGTATTTTATCTCCAACCATCTATTAGGTTAGCCTGATTTTCCCTTTTTAAAATCAAGCCTATATATTTAGATAGTGAATTTCCCGATAGCAAAGTCAACAAACAACACCCATAAGGTATTACACAGTAATAATTTCCATCACATTAACAACTGTGTTTTCCTGTATATTTTGTTTAGGGCTAAATTCACCCTCAGTGGATAATGAAAAACAGCCCTTTATGTTGCAAACCTTTCAGCATATAATGTTCATCATAATAGATTTCATGATATCCTTGGGTGCTATTATACATGCATAATTTAGAGTAAGTATCACAGGTCATGTCACTTACCTCCTTCTGGTGTAGTGTTCTCAAGACTTATGTATAAAAAAAGTCTTTGGCTTACAATAAAAGACATGGAGAATGTTCCTGCCTCATTCAATTTTCCTCTCTCCAGGGTCCTGCTGAACCACCACAGTTCACAGCCAGGGGCATGCACATAAACTGGCCATGATTTTAAATTGTAGAATCATAGAATATGGGCTGGAAAGAACTGACCTCAAGGAACATTTCATCCAACCTTTCATGGCAGAAGCACAGTCTAGACAAGATGGCTCAGCATACTGGCAGCCACATCTCAGGAGTATACAGTATTGGGGAATCCACCACTTCCCTGGGGAGATTATTCCAGTGGCTGATTGTGAAAAGTTTTCCTTGTGTGAGTAGTTGTAACTTCCCCAGGAGTAACTTGTACCCATACCCCTTGTCTTTTTTTGTGTGACTCCTTGTAAAAGGGGAATCTCCATCTTTTCTGTAGCCATCCATCAAATAGTGGAACATAGTGAGGAGGTCTCCCCTAAGCCTTCTTTTCTCAAGGCTGAACAAACCCAGTTCTCTCAGCCTTTGCCCCTCTCACAGGCTTCCCAGTCATTTGATCATCTTTATGGCTCTTCTCTGGACCTTTTCCAGCCTGTCTTTTCTGCACATCAGGGACCAAAACTAAGCACAGAATTCCAGTGTGGCCTGATAAACACTGAGCAGAGATAGTGGGATAATGACTTTGCGATCTTTGCTGGTGATGCCCTTGTGGATGCATCAGCCTGGATTTTTTGTCCCCATGGCTGGGGACCTAGAAGTGCTGGTGTGGACAGAGATGAAGGAAGTGTTGAGAACCTCTGCCTTTCCATCATTGTCAGTGACAAATTCACCTCTCTTATCAGTGGGACAGTATTTTCTTTCTCTTCCTGCTTGTTGTTTATGTATCTGAGGAACCGTTTCTTTTAGTTTTGAGCAGACTCAGAAGCATACAGTTAACCTGAATTTTAATTTTCCTTTATAACAAGACTTGGATTTGTGGCAGTTCTGTAGCTGCAGAGGAGCAGACTGAGTTGCCCCTGAAGCAGGAAAACTGAGCAGTGCAGAAATGGTGGGGAGAAGCCATTTCAGTGAGAGCTTTGCTTCTGCACTTGTGGTTGGAGGGCTGTGCTTGGATTGAGTGGAGACCTCTGGAATGAAGATTTACAGGTAAATCCTTAGGGGAACCACTGCTTTATTGCATGATCTGAATTGTTCTTATTGGACTCCCACTGTTGTTTTAGATAAATGTGCTCTTCTACCTTTGAAAACATTTAACACTTTGGAATAATTCCCCCTCTTTCTTCTGTATAACATCTCTTAAACTAAGAGCAGCAAACCAAAATTCCTGCCAATTATGAAGAAAGTTTTTCAACACTTTAGAACCAAATAGCAATAAATTTCCAGTCCCATTCTGTGTTTCCTCCTCCCCACATTGTCCCACACAAGGCAACTATGATTGCCACTGGACGTTTTGATTCCTGCATTACATCCTTTTTTGAAAGATGTGACTGTATATCAAAGGAATGAGTAATGGGGATTCAAGTGGGGTTTTTTGTCAGGAAGATTACAACTAGCCATCCCCAATAACTCCCCTCACTGGCTGCATTTTTGGGGATTTAGAAGTGTTCTATGTGCTCTTGCTGTAGCTGCCTCAAGCCTCTTGCTGGTTTATGAAGGGGCATTTGCAGCCTCTACCCCTGGAGCATGTCTTTATACCTTCCCTTGTGTCTCCTGCAGCTGTCACAGCTTCACGATGCCACATTTTGTAAAATTATTATTTTAAGCTTTCTGACCCAGCATACCAACTGCCATGCCCGTGTTGCAGCCCTCATTGTGCTGGAGAGGATTGTTGTGCCGCACTAGGAACCACTGAGCTGTTTTTGTAAGTGTATCTTTTTCAGGACTCTAAAAATACTGGATCAGCAGAAGTGAGCAATTCAGGGGCAGAGGAGGGCAGGTCTGAGGAATAATGTTGAAATCGGAACACTAAAAGTAGGTTCTACCCTTAAAACAACTTCACACCATAACAACATGACCCAGGAATTCTGCCAACCTTGAAGGTCCTTAGCAGTACCACAAACTGGTGGCACAATTCATTCTGTTGCAGGCATGAGCAGGAGGTCTCTGGCAATATGGAAGGAGGAATGGAAAGGCATTGGAAGAGTCATATCATTCAAGTGGTGGAAAAATGTCCTCATGGTACAGAGTAGCTGGCGTGACAGACACTTCAGTATCAGCATTTATCTTCCAGTTAAACTGGCTGTCTCAAATCAAAAGCAACCACAGGCTTGGGTTTAATATTTTTTGTGTAGAATGGATTCCAGTTATACCTGGAATAACTTACAATTCAGGTTAACTTTGCAGCGAAATTGAGTTCAAAGAGCTTATATGATTGCAAAATTGATTTTAAACTGTATAAAGCAGTTCTGTTGGCACTATGCTATTTTAGCAAGGACAACAGGATCCCTAAGGCCAACATTTCTAAGGCAATTTGTTCAAGAAAGAAACCTCTTTTCAGTTAATGAACCACTTTATAAAGAATTTAATATTGTTAGCTTTCACAGTAACTTTCGCTATAACTTTCGTATAAAATACATCTTCAGCTAGGAAGTCATCACTTAGATTATGTACCATTGGCATCATGACTTCATATATTTTAGAAGTTATCTCCTTTACTGTTTTCACGAATTTACCTTCATGTTCCATTTACAAATGGTCCCTCCTTAAAGTTTCTGCTTTTTGCTGAATGTCAACCTGCAATAAGAAAACTCTCCACCACATTTACCAAAATTCGTTGGTGTTGCAGCCTGGTGGGTTTTATTACTTTCCTTTAACATTCATTTGAATAAGACAGTAAATTGGGCAAAACAGTGCTAAAACCAGAAGTTGCAACATGGTTTGTGAGGACACAAACTTATAAATGAGCATCAACGCCAGGAACCAGGGAAACTAGATATCATCTGTCAACATGCTTGAGTCTACCTTTCTTCTACTTCAGAATCATACCTGACTTGAAACACACTCATACAGCAATTAAAAAAAAATCAAAACAGTAAACAACCATGGCAGTTCCAGCTTAGTGATTGCTTTCTTCCTCATGGCTTTCCTACTCTTCATATTTATCAGCACTGGGCATTGCAGTCTGCTACAGCAAATTGTGGTTCATTGGAGTAGGAATTGCACTGCAGAAAATAAAATGTTAATGATGATTATTAAAGTTTTCCTGGGATTCCCATATGCACTCATTATCACTGCTGCCATCATTCACTCTCTGTGCTGTGCTCATTGAAGACTCTGCAACTGAAGAAGGTAGGAAACTAAAATAATGCTGAAACTAAAATAATACTGAAACTAAAATAATTTCTTGAAAATAATATGAATCTAAATTCATCTTCCTTCACAAAATAATTCTGAAATAACAGTGCAGTCCCAAAATCCCAAAAGATAACCTCTTCTGAGGTAGAAGTTGCTTGCTTTGCTCAATAGGAAACCCTTTGAAAATGCCAAGCAGAAGGGAGTGACCACATGAATATTTCCTGTGCTGAGGTATCGAAGCTTTTGCAGGGGTGTTGTAAGGTGACTTGTGTAATTTGTGGGTAGTCTGGATGGCACCTCATCGTGGAGATGGCATTTGATAATGACCAAACTGACTAAGGCAAGCTGCCTTTGAAAGCCCTTCCCCAGCTGCTCCTCTTTCTGTATTTCTAACACACGCCTTGTGCTGTCCCTGGGGCTCTTTGGAGCTGCAGGCAGTCAGACCAGAGGGCCCAGACAGCAGAAAACTAGGCCTGCAAAAAAGCATTGAGTTATAGATCAGTTTAGCTTTCTGCTCTGGATTATTTGTGGTTTGATGTACCTTCCTAGCGAAGAGCTTGCAGAAAGCATGACTGGCAAGCAGGAGAGGGAGTGGGACTTCTTTGAGCTATTAAGCTGGGTTTAACTGAACCATAAGCCTGCAGAAGTCTCCTCAATACACTGACTTTGGCAGTGAAGCTCTTTCAAACAATGCCTGCCATGCTCCAGGCCTGCCTGACTGCTTCTGCCTTTGTCCTGAAATTCATCACCTCTTCAGGTGGGTCTGTGAAATCAGTCTCTGTGGAGCTAGACTATAAACTGGGCTCTGGCTCGAGGTGCATAACTTCTGACGCAACAGCAGAGGTGATGTAACTCTCACCTCTGTGGTGTAACACCAGGAGTGAGTAGCTGGAGGTCATAGGGCAGGAACTTTACCCATATGGTTGTTGGAGCCAGTCTGTCATGAAACTACATCTGGAGTGGTCTCAGTAGCTCGTGTTCCTTGAACTTACCAGTGCCTGGAATTCCTCTGTGCTTTTTAATTAAAGGAGATGCTCTGTGTGGCAGCTACACTAGTGGATTCAGTGTTTTTCCCAGAAAACAATCAGCTGAGGGAACAAATTAACACATAGCAATTGTAGCATGGCATTGAGGGCTTGTATAGGACACGATGGTTATCCATAACCCAGTCTTGCAGCACAGACAGGAGTAGCAGAGAGGACACTACTACAACAGCAGCGCAGTTACTAGGGCTTACTGGTGTCACAGATCTCCTTTGCAGAATGGAGCCATGCAGATGTGCTCAATACAGACTCATTATCTGACATTACAGACCTTCAAAATCCATTTGCTTTTACCATGATTTAGGAATAAAAAGAAATCAAATTTCTTCCATGCTGGCAACAAACCATAGGTTATGTTGGGGATAAAAAACGCTTTGAGAGTGCCTATACTTAGACTTGGACCAATGTGTCTGAAGGCATGGTCTTCATGGGTAGTCTCAGTGTTCCACTGGGTGTTTGCATGCAGTCAAGTCTCCAAAAGAAGTGTGATTCTATATGGAACCATATGACTTGCAGAAGTGATGTCAGAGGCAAGGACCAGTCGCCATAAAGATCTATCTCTGTTCTGGCTGGCATAAGGGATGAGTAAATTTTTTGGACTTCTCTGTCCAAGAAAACATTGTAAAATATTTTTTTTATTATTATTTTAATAATACATTTTTATTACTATTATTTTAATAATACATTTTCTGCTTGGAAAGTATGTCAAAGTTTGAACTGATTGTCCACTATGAGTGAACTCTTTCTTTCATCCTTGGCTCTTTGAATTGCCCAGCGCCCAATGGACACCTTCTCTTATTACAGCCAAGACAAAATGTGTAATGGTTTTTAGCAGATCCTTTCCCACCCCTGCCAATATACAAAGGAGGCTAACATTGCTTGTAAAAAACTACATGCACATAGTTTCTCATTCTGATCACAAGGAAAAGCCAAGTATGATGGAAAGCATTTTCCCTCTGAACTGATTTGTTGTGTATATATTACTGTTTGCAGCAACAAAGATGCCATTGTAATGTAAAAATGTCAGTCTTCAGGTTGAATTTGTAGTTGCTGTTATCTGATTACATAAAAATAAATGCTGAAGAACTGTAAAACTTAAATATTTATTCAGCAAAAAAGCTGAATCCTGTAGACTCTTCCTTCACCATGCACATGTGCATGTTTCTTGTATACTATTTAGTGTGTGCTGCTTTTTATAGCATAGTTTGTGTAATTTGTTGCTTTGATTTACTGTATTATTTCCTGAGTATGGAAGAATCCTGAAGCAAGTGCCATTTTGCGGGTAGCAAAGTATTTGAGTGCAGCTCACCACCTCCAATGTGTCAGCTAGATCTATTGCACAGCTATTAATGGCATGTTCTGAAGAACTTTTACACTAATATTGAAATTCTTTTAAGACCATATTTAGCTTTGGCAAATGTTTCCCACATGTCTTTGAGTGGCAGTCCATCTTTTGATGTTTATATTTGCCATCTGGATATGTCAGCTTTGTGCAACAGAAGTATGAAATGGTGTAAGTAAATCTCAAGAAGTGGAAAGAACATTTTAAAAGGTTTACAAACAAACGTACCCATAAATAGTATAGAAAAATGAATACGTAATTGTGTGGACATACTTTTTTGGCAAGTCACTCTATAGTCTGAATTTTTTTTAGATCTTATTTCTACAGATATCCCAAAAGGAATTTTAAGGAAGTTATATAAGAGAAAGAATATACATTGTAGTTTCTAGTTTATTAATTTTTTGAATGTGATCATATGTTCAGTATTGTCAAGCTCACATATCTTCCAGTACTTCTTAAAAAGAGGCAGATTTCCTGATTTTCATGGATTTTCCCATACAGCTTTTGTGGAAAATATTTGAACAAAGGATAAACTACATGTAAAACATAAAAAATTCCTTGGTTCCTTGGACAGGCAGATGCAAGAGTTATGAATTATGCTTATGGCTGTTGCCACTACTCTTTGTACTTACAATAATTTGAATGCAGGATCTGTTTTTCCTTGTACTCAGCTACAACTCAGATAAGCATCAGGAGAGATTAAATATAACCGTGTAAAGGACGTAACCTCCTGTTACGCTGCAGTAGGTTTGTTTTGCCACCAGCTACTGCAGGATAACATGAAATTCAGATCTTGGCAGGTAAAACACTTCCAGTTGAACTTCATCATTTCTGTTATGTGGAATATTTGAAGCCATAGCCATGTTAAATATAATTAGATGCAACCAATGGTTGTACACTGCTGAACAATTAGAACTCAATCCCTAGAAATGTGTTAAAGCTTTTTCCAGTTATTTATGCTGTTGAGATAGGCAGAGCCATATACAGTACTCTGAAGTGATATGCATTCATCTGTGTTTATATCACCAGGAAAGGCACTGCCATCTGCCCTTAGCAATTCTCTCTCTACTCTTTGCTCTTTGTAAGATGAGCTCAGCTTCAATGTCATGTTACGATTTATTGCTAGTGATCTGCTTCAAGTTGTTTTCTGGTCACCAGTAGTTTGTTTGGATTCCCTTTCTTCTTCTCTGTTGTCTAGTGTCGCTGTGGGACTTGGGCTTGTTGGGCTTATATTATACATTATTAGCTCAGCAGTGCAGGGGATGATTTCTTTCTCATAAAAAAGTGATTCTTTCTCAGAAGACGTGTAAATCTTGGCTCTTGAGACAGTGTTTTTTGCAAATTTCCTTGAAAGCTGAATACTCAGGATTTTATTCTTCATTGCCTCACACCTCTTGCTGTCATTTAAACTCCTGCCAAAGAACATCACTGAAGCAGCGGCTCTGCACGCTGCGTCTTCCAACCTTTGAGACTGCTGCTTTGTAATCTTAATGTCCTTGTGCACAAGTCTTATTTACTTTTTTTTATGTCATCCCAAGTTCATTTCCTTCAATGATCAAAAGTCCATGGCACGGGTTTAGCCCTGCAAAGGACTGATACTACAGCCCTCGCTGAGTTACTGAGTGTAACTAGGGCAGAGGCCAGCTGGGCAGCAGCCAGTGCCTGGCTCCAGCATTTGAGAGCTGGGAAGCTCTAAGGTGAAACATTATTGGACACACTTGAGAACTAGAGGCTGTAAATAGAATAAAGCATAAAAACATTCAGAAAAATTAGGGCTGCAAGAACTGGGCTCTTTCGAAACACTCTTCCTATTTTTTTCTTTTTACAAGGTCTTAATTTCATTTGTAGGGTGATACAAGTTCTAGATCTTGGCACTGGCCTTTCCAAAGCATAACAAGTGCTCAACTCTCTGTTCTATTTCTTCTTGTGATGTAGTTTGCTGAAAGGCTCTGGTATGTAGTTGTTAAGGTTCATGACAAAGTGGCTGGTGGGGTCAGGACACAGCAATTTTTCAAGTGTATTTGGTGTGCCTCAGTGGTCATCTGCCTTTTGTGCACCAGGGGATTCCTTTTCATAAAATGAGAGCTGCTCTGTCATTGAAACTTGTAGGAATTTGGAGCATTCACCACTGCTCCATATTTCTCCAAAGAGAAACAACCAAAGTTTATTGTAGATTAATTTCTCCAAAGTCCTGTTCTATTCCTGTTTTGCTGGTGTTCTTATACTGCAGCAGTTTCTGCTGTTAATAGGGAATCCAGGCTCACAGGGAAACAGGTACATTGTGGCAGCAGCAAAGTCGTCAACCCTCATTCCACAATCCAAACTCTTGAACATCCAGGTGGGCCCACATACGTGCTAATACTTGTTAGCACATAACTTTATTAACCAGGCTATCAGCCTGACTCAAAGCCTTTTCCATTCATTTTTTATGTCCTCTGAGCTGCCCTGCTTCATTTTTCCACAATGAGCTCTGCCCATCATTATCAAGAGCAGTGCTTTCTGGAGTAATCTGGAAGAAACTTTGTGATTCCTTTGCCTTCTATTTATAACATTTTATTTTAATTAAAACTTGATCTTTTTTCAATCTCCCTGCACTGTAGCAAAGATATTATTGAAGGAATGTACGTTCCACTCAGGAAAGGGAGAATTGTAACTCCTATCATTTCTTTGTAACATTCCAATAGTGTTTGCTTTGTTTAATGGCTGCACAAATTACCTCCCAGGGGACGCTGCAGATTTAATAAAACTTATGTCTCGGCTTGATTCTTTTCTATCTTGGTTTCTTGTTAGCCATTCATCCTTGTGCAAGGTGTATATCCACTATTAGGAGGAGTACGTATTTGGGATTCAGTCGCATTTTACCTTCATCCATAAAAATGTACAGTGACCCAAAAGTCTTGTTAGCAATACTGCACTTGTGACCAAAGCTGTCTATTATGTGTCTCACTTGCTGTGGTGACTGGCAGACCTGTAGTATTGAACTACACAACTCTTCCAGATGTACACCAACCCTGTAGGAAGAGACAAGTCATGATGGAATATCAAACTCCTTACCGGTGGAGACCAAGCTGGTAAGACCTAGAGGAACTCTTCCACAAGCACTTCAGAGAAGTTTACATACTTAGGTCCCCATAAAGGTCTTTTATGGTTGAGATTTTGAAGGGGACAGAGTCCCTTGGTGGAATTGTGTGGGAGTGAGCATACATCATAGCCAGTGGGTTCCTACTGTGATCCTTCATTACTGGAAACAGGTCTCAGACCATGACTTCACTAAGAAATCATCAAGGCACTGATCACTGCAGATATTTGCTTCTCTGATGTTTGTCTCTGCCCCTGCCAGTGCTGCTGCAGGCTGGCCCTTCAGTCTATCAGCTTAAAAAAGTAACCCGGGGGTAAATAATTTGCTGACTTTGCAAAGCTGGACCAGTTTTTCAATCACTCCCACAAAGAACTGGGTTGGCTTCCCCAGTGGAGTGTTGCATTGTGATTTGGGGACTGGAGACTTGTGATCAAGATGGATAGAGAAGGATAGAGGGGCTCTGTGGTTTTGCAACCCAACTTCTTGGTGGTTATGTTCCGGATACGGGAACATATTCTAACTGAAGCAGATTTACTGGGATGCTCAAGAGAGAATGACTGTTTTGCAATCAATATGTTATCATATAACATCACAGGAACTCAGGAACTACAAAATGAAATTTCCAAATGTATGACTGCCTCTATTACTTTATGAGAGGCTGCAAGAAAGGAGCCAGAGCAAAAGCAAAAACTGGAATAATTCACAACTGGCAGTTAGAAAATTATGCAGTATGTCAAAAAAGTAGAGACTTTATGGAAGCCAGCTCTACTCTGCTGTCATTTATGCTTAGTAAAGCTTGTAACTATTGCTATATGTAGAAGGACAGAAAATAATTAACATGAAGCTGGTTAGTTATTACTTGGGCGTGGAGCCAAACCATGTTATGGCTGATTTACTGCAAAGGCTTATCTGCACTCAAGCTGTTCCCACCCTTGCTCTGGTACCAGCATGGCTTCACTTGTAGTAACAATTGCAGGAGCTCTTGTTCGACCAGGCAGGGGCACTTTTACTGCCATGTGGCCTAATCTGGTTGTGCAGTCATGTGTGCAGAGAGCAGCATACGGGTGTATTTTTTACAGCTTTTCCTTAGAAATGGTTTTAATATGCACACCAACAGTCAGCACATAAAAATTGTTTCCACCGAGTGATTTGGGGATATAGGAAAGACAGATTTCAAGGCTTGTTATTATGCTACTGTGATGGGCTTTAAGAAGGAAACATTTTTCCTAGCATGTTATGAATATCACATCATGCCATTATGATCACAGGCTAGGAAACCATCATGGCTATGTAGGAGAAAAGCAACACTGCAGTAACATAAAATCTCTCACTCTCTTTTGTTTTCCTAGTGGATTATTGCAAGAAGGAAAACTTGCTAATGTCCAGATATTTTCTTGCCCTTTTTTAAAAATTAGAATTTTTTCTTAGTTACCCTAGAAACTGAGGCTTTGTTTGTGGTGTGTTCTGTGCTGTGAAGCGCATGGAAATACAGGCAGTCTCTACTTGAGGAGGCTCCTTACTCACTGATCTACTAGGCTATGTACTCACAGGGGAACCTAGACTTGGGTTTGGTGATTAACCTTGTACATGTCTCAGAGGACTCAGGTACTTGAGAACATAAGCTTAAGTTTCTAAAAGTAAGCAAGGAGTTAAACAGTAAACCGTAACAGGTAGCCTGTTTATTACCACATGGCCACTTCCACTGCTGTTCTCCATAAAGTTGTGCCCGCACTTTCATTTTAAACATTGCTTTTCATTAGTTTATATAATACAGCTGTAAATATTTTTTCAGGCTCAAACTTGGAATTTAAAGGGAGAAATTAGGAAAAAACACATCTGACTATTCTGCTTTTGAATGATATTAAAGTGAAACTGCTGGGAGTTGCATGGGATAGGTATGCCCATCTCAATAAAAGCTTTGGATTAACAAGTGGAGGATGTACAAAGCCATCTCTGCAGAGGTCCTCCATGAGGCAGATGTCCTGGAAAAGGCCAGGGAATGAGCCTTTCATGTGTGTTGAATCTTGAACTAGAATGGAAGAGCTCAATAAACAAAATTCCAATATAGTAATGCTGAAGGAATATAATTAGTCACCACATTCTTGACTTGTGCTCTCTGGTATTTCCATTGTAAACATGGATTGTTTTCATCAAGCATAAGGACAAACATGGATACAACGGTGTGTCCCTGTGTAAATGACAAGCATCAAGGATCTGGTCGCTGAGGTTGACATCATACAAGACAATCTAATCTGAACCACCTAACAGCCTGGTAGAAAACTAGCCTCTCTTTTACCCAGCTTGCCAAGTTTCTGCCAGGTTAGTGAGCTCAGTTACTCTGGTGAAGCCTCCAAATGCTAGAGCCAACACAAGTGAAATGGCTCAAGCAAATATCCTCTTGACAACACATGCCGATGTAGCTCAGTCCCTTCACATCACCAACTCAGGAGCATCTTCCAAGGGGGACATTTTGTTGGTAGCAGTGTTGAGCAGTTGTTTCTCCTTCCTTGCCCTGGACCCTGTGCCACCTGTCTGTGGGGCTGGCACAGCTGTTAGTGCAGCCAGGCAGTGAGCTGTGCCAGGGAACATCCCTGCGCTGGGATATTTCCTGAGGCAGTTTACTGCATGGTTACACAAACAGTCAGGCTGGTGCAACTCAGGAGGCTGCAGGGAGGCACAACTGATCTGCTCATGGGGACAGGGTAAACAGCAACTGCTATAGCCAGTTCCAAAGCAGTAGTAAGACCAGAAGCCAAACCACAGGCTCAGGTTATTTACAGTCCTTTCCACTGGCTTCGGTGAACAAGTTAGTCCCCGTATTGCAACCCCAAATCCTGCTAAGACTAAAATCAGTGAACAATTCTTTTCCCCATGATTTCAAGTGACCCAAGTTTTGATGTTATCTATAAAGGTCCCATCTGAGGTCATTTGGAGTGAGTACTAAAAAAGACCATTTGGGTAGCAACCCATTGATTTTTATCCCACTTCCTGGCTCATTCACCTTGGTCTCTGTTGTGACTAGGGATGATGTAAAATAATATGATAGCAAGTTCCTTCAATCTGAACCACAGGGCAAATAAAAAACCATGGTTGATAGAGGCTTCTATGCATCCAGCTCAGCTGAGAACACAGGCTGGGAGTAAAAGCACCTGATGCCTGGCACATGGCCACTGAAAGAGAGCATCCAGTCTTCTTCTTCCTCACACTAGGCCATATCCTCTGTGATCATGTTGTTTTAGCAGTTGTGCAGGGAAAGTCCCATGCTGGGTCCCTAAAAGCCATCATGGACTTGATCATCTGGGTAGGTCAGTACATCCATAAAAAGCCTCTTGCATTAAAGCAAAATGAAGAACAATTCTCCAAATCCATCAAAGTCCAACATGTGGGTGTTAATATGGTGGGCCCTTTAGGTATGTAGGTCTTGTCTACAGCAGGATTACTAAAACCTCATTTTTGACTTGTTTTGAATCTAGGTGCCCACTATCCAGTGCAAGTATCAAAGTTTTGGCCAGGAACGCCCTAGGCGGGGAGATACCAAATGATAATTCCTGCATGAACCTGTGAGGACTTGGTTCTTTGGAAGGAGATTTCAAGCACCCCTAGAAAAAAAATCAGAGAAAACAATTTGATGTTTCTGGCAGGAAGATTTGTTTTGCAGTCACTTTATCTGAAAAATGCCTACAATTACACCTAACCTAACAAAAAAGCTCTGAGTCTTGATTAGTGTGTGCAAAGCCCATCAGCTTTGAAGGTGAAGTAGCCCTGACATAGGAATGAATGAGGTGGCCCAATAACTCTGCAGTGAGTCAGTAGCATTACCTAATCTATAGTACAGCTGTGCCACACAAAATACACACTATAAACACACTGCCTTATCACCTCTTTGTTGGGAAGGGTGAACTGGTTCAGCTAAAATAAGAACAGGAATAAACCTGTGTCCAACAGCGCTTCCATTTTACCTCCAGTTATGCTCCAGTGCTCCCTCTCCCAAGTGAAATGAACTCCCAGAGGATTTTTTGCCTTGAACCTATTTATTATTTCATTGAACAAAAAGAGTGAGGATGAAAATAACCCAAAGAAATGGGGGTTTGTGCAGTGTTTCAATCAAAGTTTCCAAGCTGATATAGAGCAATAAATACCAGGGACCAACTGCTTCCTTTCTTACATAAGTCCATGTGGAGATGGTGATTCCCTCCACATCTCTCCTGGGAAACCCTGGACCAGAGCATTATTTTAAAAAGAAATAAAGGATGTCGGCAAACAGAGGTGGACTTTGCATTATTCCCATTTCATTTTCCCCTTTACAGTCCACCAAGTTCCATAGCTGAGTTCATGAAGTCTCATGAAACCATCTGGTCCACAGAGGCTTTGTTTCCACTGGAATTACATCCTACTTCCCACCAATGTGTGGGATGAAGGGGACCAAACATTGAAGCATAGCACAAGGGCCCAGCAGATGTTGGTTCTCATGTCTATAGGGACATGTTTTGTGTCCTGTGCCACATCACTGTTGCTCATCAGTGGTATGAGGGTAAGAGCACCTTGTCACCCCTGGAGGTTCCTCCAAGCTCCTTAGAGCTAGGCAGGTGAATGATCACAGAGAGATGCTTAGGAAGTACACAACTCCAGACATCCTAAGACTGCAGGCAATGAGTGCTTTATGCATTATTTTGATAATTATACAGCATTTATATTGCAGGAGTGATCAGATGCGCTAGATATTGTACAAACTGATAGGGTAATATAGTCTCTGCCACTAGGGAACATTTTTAAAAGATAAAAGAGATGAGTCTGGAGGAAGGTAATTCTTTGTCTTAGAAATATGTACCAAGGTAATGATGAGAGTTCTTGTACATGCTCATAGATCTCACCCAGAAAAATACATTTGTAGCAGAATTGTTAATCTTGGCTTTCCTGCTTGGTTGTGTTTTGTTTAGAAATCTAGTTTTTGAATCAGAAGAAGCTCATCAGAATAGAAATGAGAAGGAGGGGAAGGAATAATCAGTAAGGGGATAAGAAAATAAGGAGATGGGAATAAGGAAGGAACAGAAAGCAAGAAGATGAATGCAAGAGGAAAGAAAAGCATATCATTTAAGAACATTAGCATGGGGAGATTACAGAGTACAGAGTTAGAAGAAGTGCAGTGTAAAGCAAAGACAATGCTATTGGTAGTTTAGGAAAAGAATGAAAAATAGCCAGAATTTTAAATACCTATAAATGTTGGCTTCATGAGCTCTAGAGGCATCAGAAAGAAACTGGTGACCACTGGGACTAAGACAGGGGCACTACCTGAGCAAGGACAGAAGAGGATGCTGCCACACCCTCCCACACTTCTTCCCATCATCAGCACCCTTTTGTTAAGTCTGTTCTTAGAGTAGTTGCTCCTAAGACCACCTGTCTTGATCCAAGCAGTTCTGCACCCCAGTGCTGAGAAATGTGCAAAATACAGAATAAATCCATTTGCAGTTGTCCTTCATTTCAGTGAAGTCCCAAACCAAATCTGATGAGGAGCTGATGCCAGGGACAGTCATTTCTTAGTTACAGTTTTCCTCACTTACTAAGTAGCTCTCCAAAGTAATTTCTCCCTGAGCAGTGCCAAAAAGCCAGGCCTGTCCTTCCATAAAATATCACTCCCAACTCTTATTTTCTTCCTTACTTCCACTAGAAATGACACACCATCCCTTTTCTGATTTTTCTCCTTTCTTTCCATTTCCTATGCACATGCACCCTTTGGTCTGTAATTAGTCCTAAGAAAGCTCTTTGGTACTCAGTGATGCCTCCTGCTTGAATCACTCTGCATCCCCACTACCCTGTCAGAGGTGTCATCACCACTGCTATGGTGCCAACCATCAAGCAGGAATAGGAAACTGATCCAGGAGCAAAGTAATACTCTAAAACCAGGAGACCAGGAGACCAGGAGAGGAGAGGGAGAGGCATGGTCATTTTTAACCTAGATTGATTCCCTTGCCCACATCATGCTGCAGCCTCGCAGACACTTGCACCAGTGGAGCAGGCAATGGCAATGAACCGGTGTGGGGGGATTTGTGCTGCTGCACTTTCCTTGCCAAAAAGACAAGGGTGGCAGATGCACCTGCTCTGGCCTGCTCAGGCTACGCTGTGCTGGCCAGTGGCTTCTGCTGCACTTCTCCAAAATGAGCCCTTCCTTATGGGGAGTTCATGGCAGCTGGAGTTGAAAGTTTTTATTCCCATAGAAAACCAGAGATGTATAAGCTCCAGGTGACAATGTTTTAGCTGAGTTGTGTTGGCCCATCACACAGATGGGGGTGTGTTTGACTGTGCTGACTGCTTTACAGCTTTATCTTGAGTTTTTTGAGATCAAGTGATGTTGGTAGGGCCCAGCTGTTGGAATCAGATCATCATATGTTAATCCCAGTTTTCCTTTTCCTTTCTTAAAGCAAGCTTGTGGTAGGAAAGTGAGGGAAGCCTGCCAGCATGGCACAAAACCTGAAACATTTAAAGGCCCATAAAATACACTTCAAATGAACACATTTTCTAAAATCTCATTAGTTTTTGAAGCTTGACTCATGACAGCTGAATCCTCAGGACTGGCAATATTCATATAATGTAAAAGAGCTATAAACATTAAAGAAGTAAAAATGCACAAAGCTTCTACATCAGTCACCAGCTGCAGCCAAGCTATGGCTCATTGGAATTTATTGCAGCGTCTTCAAGCGGAGCAAGTGGTGAAGTGGTGCTATTACTTCTGATTACAAATGGACTGGGTAAGAGCATTGGTGCTATAAACACCCCATTATAGAGTGGGCTGCACAGTACAACACCTACTATATTAATAACATTCAATTCTTCAGATTTAAAAATAGTGCTCTTAGGAAGAAAAGCAATTGCATTCTAGTCTGACACCTGAAAGGAAATGTGGGAAGAAAATAACTGTAACTGGCACAGCTAATAATGGATTATGATGTTACCCTCCTGGGAACTGGAGGGAATTGTCCTGCACTTTAGATTGGAACTAGCCTTTCTCGATCATAAATCTTCTGTTAATCCTTCTAAAAGCTAAAAGAAACAAAAAAAAAAACCAACAACAAAAAAACCCCATCCAGGTGAGCTTTTGGTTCCCATGGAGCTCCTCTGTGCCATTTTGATGAAAGAAAAGGATCAGAAAGCTGCCACTACATTTCATCTGAAAGCACTCCTCTGAAAAGGGAACCAGAGATATCCCTGCTCCCTACCCCACACACAGTGTCTCCGCACCTGCTGACAATGAGACTGGAGCAACCTGCCCTTTGGTAGGCTTTACCTAACATAATGATCCCTCGAGGCCTTTGGCAATTCAAAGATTAGAGGGCTCAGCTGAACACAGAAACTGCACCAATTTAACTTATATCATGGCTTTGGTTTGCATTCCCAGAGCCAGTACAAGGTGTGGTTTCACAGGTTCCTTGGTCTCTGTTCCCATCCCCTTGCCAGAGGTCTGTCTCTCCCAGCAGAGCTGGTGGCCCTTGCCCTGGGTGCTCATCTCAGCTGGTTTTGTGCAAGAAAACCTACACACCTTCCTTCCCACACACCTTCCTTCATCAGCCACTTGTGGGAGGACACTGGACTTTTGCCCTGGTGGAACTGGGGCACAGGAAGGCTTGTTTCTGACAGCTCACAGCAGGATGATGATGACAGCAAAAGTGCTGAGTAAAACACCTGAGGAGGGGACTCCTCCAACGTAGCAGCAAGGGTTGTCAGACTTTGTCAGTCAGCACAGCTGCTCCACAGCCTCAAGGAGTTCAAACTCTTCCTCTCCCACATCCTAGCATTATGCCCAAACCACATGACTGTGGGATAGCTGGAAAGGAAGAGAACACTCTTTGTTTCACCCCGTGATTTTTTAATTGCTGAAAAGAAAGAAATCAAGATCCAGGCAGGAGGAGCAAAGTGAAGCTTTAGGTATCACTTCCCTCTGGTGGATCTTAAGAAAGTTTTGGAGGTAGACAGTTTTAAACCCATTGCATAGACACTGCACCAATAGCATCGAGAAGGTGGTTGATCTGAGGAAGGCCATCTAGTAAGCAAATGGCAGAACTGGGAAAAAATGTTACCTTAGGCCATTTCCAGGGAGCCACTTACTTCACAGTGCCTCCAGTTATGAACTCCTCTGGCAGAGACAGACCATAGTTAAATGCTTGCATCTTCCTCCTATCCCCTATCCAGGCACCAGATTTAAACCAAACCCGTCCTATCCCTCCCTAGGCCCCCTTCCACCACCCAGATCATGCACAGATGGCCTTACATGACTTCACTCACCCTCATACACCCTGCAGGAGTGGGAAGGGACATATTCATTCTTTGAGACACACCAAGTTATTCATCCCAGACCAACTGTGTATCTTTGGTTAAAGTGATGAGATATTACACATGGGCTGCAATAAAAATCCCCATGACCTCTGGGAAATAAAATGGCTGAAGAGGGGCCTAAAGGTTGGTTTAAACCTTAGTCCTGTCATTTTGTCAGCCTAAGTAGTGCATGAGCACAGCTGAAGATCCAGCCTATTTTGTAGCAATTGTAGATTTAATAAATCTGTCTCAACTCCAGTTGTACAATGAGAAGCTGTTATAATGGGAGGAAGTCAGCTGAGCTCATATTCTTCCCTGAGACAAAAGTTCTGGGCACAGCTAGATGATAAAATAGCTACAGCTTTTGCTAAAGAGCCAGTGAAATAAAATCACTGGAGGAAGTACTCCAAAACCCTCCAGTACTGCAAACTATGTAGGCAAGCGGTACAACCAAAGATTATATCATTGCCAGAAACAACCAAATAGCCTCATCAAGGCAAAGTATGAGGCAAACAACAGGATCAGGGTATGGATAAATACTGCTAAACCAGAAAACTGAGCATGTTATCCTGGAGAACAGAATAGGAGCATTTCAAGGCATATGTTAATTCATCAGTTCTCACCATTATTCTTGATCAGAAGTGCTCATGTTTCAATACTGTCTTGGGAAGCTGTGTACATCAAAGCCCAGACATACACACACATCCAGGTCCACCAGCTCCACCAGGCAGGTATGAATCTCCAGCAGGCAGATGATAACAAATAGCAGGAAGCCCAGGAAAATGCATCTTAAGCTAGCTCTGGGAACAGGAATCAAAGCCACAGTTTAAGTTACTTTGATTCAGCCCCTGTGTAGGGACTAGAAACTGAAAATCAAAGTGGGGCTTGGTACCTTTTTAAGGGAGCCAATTCACTGCAGCCTAAATGAAAAGAGTTAGTAGTTCCCACAGAAGTGCAGGTACAATTCTCAGCTGAGATGTGAGAAGCTCTTTTCTCTTTTCAGAGCTAGTTACACAAAGAAGTTTACTTTGAAATGTGTGGTGCTGCAATGTAATTGCTTCATATAAACTAGTACGCAGGGGTAGTCTCCAAATGAACACAGGGCTTCTTCCCAAGTCATTGTTTCTGTTTGGAGAAAAAGAGTGAGGATGCTTCAGCTGGACACCAGGGTCCCAGGTGGAGTTGCTAGTCTGTGCGATAGCTCCAGTGACACTCAGTGGGACAGGTGACAGAGCATGGCCAGAACTCACAAATTTCCACCCAGATAAGTTCACACCATCAAATCTCTGTGATTACCACTTTTTAGGTGTCATAATTGTTCAAGTTACCAACAAATCACTATGAAGAAACCAGCTTCCCGAAGAAACCAGCTTCCCAAAATAACTGGGCATAGATGGCCATCACTGTGGGGATACTTGGCATACCAGTGTTAGACAGCTGCAAGTTTTCCAGACAGGCAGAACCCTTCCATGTAATTTTGGCTGCCATTTTCCCAGCTTTGTCTTCCCTCACCCAGTGGCAGTGCCACAAGTACAAGGATGCAGAGGAGAAGCAGAAGGAGTTCAATATGATGCTCTTCTGGTAGAACTGCATTTCATATGTCTTCTCTCCTTGTCATAAGCTTGGGAGAGTGGAGAAGGCTATGCTGAGGGCCACTACTGGCCCACAGGATGTGCTTCAAGGTGTGAAAAGGCACTTTTCCACCTGAGAGGTATTGCATCAGACTGCCCACTCAAAAGGACTCAGTCATCACCATTAAGAAAGATGTTGTCAGGGCAGCATGTCAGGGCAGCACTCCAGGTTTTGGAGTGTTGTGTTACATGTGAGGGTCCCTAATGTCACTGGCTTGGCATAGTCTTTGCTGTAGTTTTCCCTGAGTCAAGGCTTGCACTTAACGAATACAGCCAGGCAGGGGTAACTGGGAGCAGCCCTGGCCTCAGTGGGGCAGACCACCTAAGAACAGGATCACTCCTGCTTACCTGGACCAGTCCCTTCTTCAGTTATGCCACTGATGGTACCCTGAGCCCCACAGTTTTCCAGTAAAACTTCATCTAGGAGTTGTCTGCTCTACTTCAGGCCTTCTGAAAACCTCACAGAGGTCTTAGCTTTACAGTGTATGCAATTCATCAGATTGTCACCTGACTCCACTACTGAAAAAAAGAGGACTGCTGTCCCATTTAAGAGTATTATTAGCACTGCCAGGGTTTCTTCTTTAGTTTCTAGAAGATTCTGTGAGCACCCTCTATGCGTGACTCAGTTAGATATTGGTGGGACATCTGGACCATAGAAAAGTCCATTTAATGACTGCAGGAGCAGTGACAGGGCAGCAGTGCAGGGCTGTTCCTCATCACCACAAATTGTGTGGAGACACCAGCCAGGCTCCATGAGCTAAGGGCAATCAGTCCCCTCACTGCACCAGAGAGAGAAGGACTAGGCTCTGCTGGAAACCAGGGTTTGGTTGTTATAAGGCTGGCTTGGCAGTCTGTTTGTCCATCAGAGTGGCAATTTCCAGAGCATGTGTCCGACAGCCCTCCTATGCTGATTCTGAGAGCAACATCTTGGATACAGGCCTGACATAATACTAGGAATATTTGTCAGGATTTCTGCTATGCAGAATCACTGATATAGTGACATGATCTGATGAGCTGTGTGAGACACCTCCTTTGCTATGATGCTCAAGTTCTGCATGTTTGGCAAGCTTTTATTAATCTTAAATAAAATGGGGGGTGTCAATTAACTGTGGGAAATTTGTCAGCCTTTGTTAATGCACTTTGTACGCCTTTATTAATTTTTCATACTGCCACGGATGCAAGTCTGCTTGGGGGAAATACCAGTCATACAGAGTTTATTTCCCTGCAGGGTCCTGTTTTGGGAGGCAGGAAACAGAGAAGAGGAGGAGGCTCTCTGTTATTGCTCAGTAAGATTTTCAAAGTGCCTGAGTACACTCATGAGTGTATAAAACTGTGCAACGTGTGCACAATCAGTTTGAGTGCCTGAGTGCTGGCCTGTGGGGCCTCTCTCCCTTCCTGCAGCAGCATTCCAAAAGCTTAAGTTCTTTTCTAGGTCATGATCAATTTTATATATTGGACTACATGTTGGATAATGCTGGTGCATTAAAAAAAAAGTCAAATTCAACTTTAAATTTGCAAATATTAGACAAAGATTTTTCTTCCTGGAAAGCGCAGTGCTTTAATGCTGTGCAAACAGAGCAAAGGCAAGGGGCTTAATAAAGAACAAGGGAGATTCTGGTATACAGAGCTAAGTGCTCTTGGCATGCTGTGGGGAGTCTTCCAGTGTGTATGACCAGCTTTCCTTTCCAGGAACCCTGGGAACTAGTGTGGCATGGCTCTGTAATCTGCTCACAACATCAAAGGTGGATCCACCTCCATGAACAATTTTTGCACTTGTTCTTTGATAAAGGAGAGATCTGTCTTGCATTCCCTGGACTCTGCTCCTCCCAGAGCATCACAATCCTGTCCTGCACATTTCCACATTTCTCAGGGCTCAGATAAGATCATCCAATGTTTCATTCTTTGTTTTTCTCTTTCTTTACTCTCAGGTCCTTTCAGCCTCAGATCTTGAGATCTGTGATCTCAAGGAGAGTGAGCCTGGAAAGAAGCAAAGTCAAACCCCTGAATTTTGCAAGAGCAAACTTCCAGCTCTTTAAGGAGTTGGTGAATAACATTCACTGGAAAACTGTTGTTAAGGACAGAGGTGATGACCAGTGCTGGCAGCTCTTTAAGGCCCCTTTCCATAGAGCGCAAGAGTGCTCTTCTAGTGTGTAGGAAATCAAGCAAGGCAGGCCAGAAACTGATACCAATTTGCTCCTCAGACTGAGGAGTAAGAAAGAAATGCACTGCCACTGGAAGCAGAGAAAGGTGACCTGGGGAGAGTACAGGGACACAGTTCATATGTCTAGGAATGGGGTCAGGAAAGCCAAGGCGAAGCTGGAACAGGACTTGGCAAGAGATGTAAGGAATTACCAGAAGGGATTCCATAAGGACATAGGTCAGAAAAGAAAATGCCAAGGAGAGTGTAGCCCCAGAGATAAGCAAGAAGGAGAGGAGATGGAGAAGGCAGAGGTAGTCAATGATTCTAGTAGTGATGCCTTGGGCTTTTAGGTTTTTCTATTCTGCATTGGTGTGTGGCTTTTGTTCAGGGTACTAAGATCCTTTCACAGGGTGATGAAGACACAACAATCCTACTCCAATTGGGACTCAAGGACACCTTTTCCAAACTTCAGGCTTGAAGTAAAAACAATGTGNTTTGTAACACTGGTGCTGTCCAGGTGTGGCATCTCAATAAATATCCTTTTTTTCTCTTAACTCCGTCTAGACTTTGGTCCAGTTCTTCCAGGCATCAGTAGTCAAGATTCTTTGTCTCAGTCTTCACTGACAGTCAGGCTTCCCACTTCACTCAAGTCCTTAAACCTCTGGGTAGGTGTTGGGGGAGTGGAGCCCCTCCCTCTATAAGTGAAGAGCAAGTTCAGGATCACTTGATGAAGCTGAATAGCAACAAGTCTATAGGACCTGAGGATCCTGAGGGATCTGGTCAATGTTGTTGCTAAGCTACTCTCCATCGTATTTGAAAAGTCATGGTGGTCAAGTGAAGTCCTTGGTGACCAGAAAACTGAAGACATCACTCCCATTTTTAAAAATGGGAAAAAGGAAGTTCCAGGGAACTATAGACCGGATGAGCCTGGGAACACCATAGCACAGAACCTTCTAGGAGACCTGCTAAAGTACATAAAAGACAAGGAAGTGTCAGCCAGCACATCTCTACTGAGAGACAATTGTGTCTGACCCATCTGGTGGCCTGTGTTGGAGTGATGGCAAGAGTTGGTAAGAGAAGACTAAAAGACATCAGTTATCTAGTCTTCTGTTAGGCTTTCAGTGTAGCCCAACATGATTTCCTTATTTCTAAATTGAAGAGACATGGATTCGATGCGTGGACCATTCAGTGGATAAGGAATTGGCTGAATGAATGCAGCCAGAGAGTTGTGATCTTTGGCTTTATGTCTAGGTGGAGGCCAGCTGTGTCCCTCAGGGCCCTGTCTTGGGATCAATGCTCTTCAACATCTTCATCAGTGACACAGACAGTGAGATCAAATGCACTTTCATCAAGTTTGCAGATGACATGAAGCTGAGCGGGACAGTTGACACAAAAGAAGGACAGGATCACTTCTATGGGGCCTGCACGGACTCAAGAAGTGGCCCATAAGAACTTCCTGAAATTCAGCAAATCCAAGTGCAAAGTGTTGCACTTGATTCAGAGCAATCCCAGATATAAGCACAGATTGGAAGATATAATCCCAGATATAAGCACAGTCCTGCAAAAGACTTGGATATTCTCAGGGATGAAAAGCTGGGCATGAGCCAAGAGTGTGTGCTCACAGCCCAGAAAGCATCCTGGGCTACATCAAAAGACGTGTGGCCAGCACATCAAGGGGGCAGTTCTCCCCCTCTACCTGGAGTACTGTGTTCAGTTCTAGGAGCTTTAGTACAAGAAAGATATGGACCTGTTAGAGTGGGTCTAGAGAAGGCCTATGAATATGGTCAGAGGAATGGAGGACCTCTGCTACAAAGACAGGCTGATTTCCTGCCTCAGCTGGTAGGAGATAGTCATAGATTTGGGATGACAGAGGAGGCAGTGTGCTTTGGGCACCTGAAATGCTGCCTGCCTCCCTTGCAGCACTGCTCTGAGTCCCAAACGGCCTTTAATGCTGCTTTTTGATGAATCTGGAGGCTTGTGGAAGTAATTTTATCAAAGCCTTACTAACAGGACTCTGCAGTGTGTGTCCTACTTGGACTCCCTGCAATTCTTCTGAGAGAGAAATGCCACTTAAAAATTGTTAGCAGTAGGAAATGCTTGTGTGAGTATTATAGGGTTTTGCACTGGCTAAGGTGTGCTAGGTGACAGGAAAATGGACTGTATGTATGAGGATTGTACATGGTGATGAGGTGCTGAGAGAGAGGCAGGAAAGGGGATGAGGGGCTGGCTCTGAGGCATTCAGGCTCCCTCTTGCATTCCATGTTTGTAGGGAAGGAGACTGTAATGTGGAATTGTTCCTCAGTGCCATAAACCAGTCTCAGGTGGAGCTGCCATGGAGAGGAGGAGCATCCTTCTCTCCAGACAGAGCCATACTGGCCTTTCACACCCAGGGCTGGCAGGGAGCTGAGCTGGCTGAAAGCCAACATTCTGTGTCTTCAGGAAAATAAGCTCCCTAGGCAGTCATTGTGTCATTACACTGGTGCCAGTATTAGTGCTGGGGTGGGAGATAGCGAGGGTGGCTGGAGCCCCAGATTATACCAACAGGGCTGTGTCCCAGCTTGGAAGGCTCCTTGGAAGCATCTGGCTTCTGGCTGATTTCTTCTGTCCTTGTCCATCCAATGCACAGTGCAGTGCCAAAGGGGTGCTCAGTTCTCCATAGCCACAGGCATGTTAATAAATCAAATGGCTGGGGGCTTCTTCCTTGGCCCTTAGGGCAGGTGGCATGGCTAAACTCTCCTCATCCATCCATCCTCTTGGGGAATGGTCCCTGGATTTCTCATATCTCCCAAAATGGACTGTAGAATGGAACCAAAATCATGCTGGAGACTGCTCTGGTAGCAACTGAATGGCATGATAGGGCAATGAGATGGCTCAGGAGGGTGGATGCCAGAGCACAGGATTCATCTGCAACACAACGTAGAGGTATGGGAGGAGGTCTACAGGGAACTGCCAGTTGCCACAGGGCAACTTATCCTGGAGGGTTATTTAGGGTTCTCTGAAATACAGTGTACTCTGTAAGTATAGATACCCTCCTGGCCCCAAAGTAAATATGGATCTATAAAAATACTGTGCATTCCATAGGTGACACTGTTGCAAGGAACCATGCCTTTCAGTGTCCTGCAGTGTTTGGATAGCCCAGAGGCACGAGAGATGCTTCACAGCCTGCTCTGTGAGGGTCTTTGTGGCAAGATCTTCAAATGTCCTGGCCTCTCCACACTGATATTCAGAGGTCGGTTGTATTCTGAAAAGTTACCTTGATAGACATATTGAAAATTTGTCTTTCTAATCAACAAATATGCCCAGCTAACAACTGAAAATGTTAATTTCCAGATGTGCCAGTTCAGAGTAAGTTCAGCAGAGAAAGCCAGAGCAGCTTTTTCTGTGTCTCACCCTCAGCAGTAAAGCTTCCAACTCTGCAAATGTGACTGGAGTAGCAATGTGCTATCTTGGGTGAGGATGTTCTGCACCCTTAGCTGGCATAAAATGTAGCAAATCCTTATTTTAGTGAGTGAATTCTCCAGATGTGCCTGGGAACAAGTCAACTGACTACAAAAGATCTATTTATCCACAATCACTACTTAGAGTAAAACTGCACTTTGAAGTTTGGAAGGCACTTTCGCAATAGAGGGGTTTGCCCTGATGTCCTTGGCCAAAAATAGTGGCTTATTTTTGTCCTGCTAACACATGCCAGCTGGCTGCCACCCTCCATTCCTGACACAGCTGCATCTCAGTTCTGCTGTTTATGTAAAGTTTGTGCAGTGTGATTTAGGGTCCTTTGGGATGAAATGTACTATGTAAATATAAACTCTTATTTCCTTATTTCTGTAGCCATTAAGGGCCTAATTCAACCCACCATGCAGGGGTTTACAGCAAGAGTTGGCCAAACAAATGCAGATCCCAGCACTGTCGGGCACCTAGTGGGTTCAGTCTCTGGAGGAAGCTTCCATGAGCAGCTTCTGGAAACACTGCAGTACTGCTCAGTATCCCAGCACTCAGCCCCAGCTTGGCTCAGGATTTGGAACATCCAAGTAGAAGACTGTTTTGAAGACAAGGGTTTAATGTGGCATTTTACTACATAAATTTTGTTGTTTGCTAACAGATTGGAATCTGGATTTGGAGTTTTGCATATTCCTTCACACTAGGCAGTAGGATAGTTTGGCTCCATCTGGTTAATTTACCAATAGAACTGAGCAAGGAATAGGTTATGCTACAGTCATCTAACTATTTCTCTTGCAAGGTCAGATGTCCCCATAATTTGGAATAATGTGAAAATATATTGCTTCCACAAAGAAAGCTGTATATCCCAATTCCCTGCTGAGGAATTGGGAAAGCTGTGAATCTGGTCCAGTTTATCTTGCCATCTATTGACAAGTATGGGCCTATCCCAGAATATATGCAACACATATCCATAATTCACACTGCACAATAACAAATGCAACATTTGCAACATAGCAAAGCAGATGATCTGCAAGGTATAGCTGCCTATTTAAATAGTGTCCTGAATAATTATCCATAAGAATTTCCATGTCACTTCATTGGTAGAGTAGAAAAATGTGGGGGAAAAAAAAAAGTCAAAGTTTGAAAATCCAGGATGGAAAACTCAGTGGTCTAGGATCACATGCCTACAATACACTCTTAGACGTTTAGTCAGGGATGTTCAGCCTCCCTTGACTGCAGCAGAAAAGACATTGAACAACAAGAGATATTCCTTAGATTTTAGAAGCTACAAAACATGAAGCAGATTTCATATGCCTTAACAGTAGGCAAAGTTGAAATTTCACCTGTACCCAGCCAGCACCAACTTTTACCAGCCCAGGCAGAGCCTGTGACACGAAATCACATCCCCATATTTGTGAGCTGATAAGCAGAATAGTTTGCAAACTTACACTTCTACCTCCTGCAGATGATTCAACTCAGGTGAATGTCTCTGCCTCCAAGAGCAGCAGTGTGGGGCAAACCTGAAAGAGGGTCTCTTTCCCAACAAGTCTCTCTCCTTTGCAGTTAATTTAGTTTTCACATGTGTAATAGCAGCAGCCCATAGTCTCAGGCTAAGCCTTTCATGCGCACTTTGAATCAGTACTGCGGCCACGCTGATGCCTTAAGTTTTAGCTTTCATATTTTCTAGATTCTGTACTGCATTAATATACAACTCTAAACTCCATATAAAGTGTTAGCAAGTTCTCTTCACAGGGCAGGTAGATAAAACAATCCTTTTCCAGCCTGAGAGCCAAGGACACCATTGCAGCTCCAGGCCCAAAATGGATAAACAGTGAATTGAGAGGAGCAATCTGAGAGGATGTGACTTCATTACCTGAAGCTGTAATTGGACAATTAACCCCAATATGGAAGTGGACCAAAACTTATAAAAGTGTGAAAACTCATGACCCGTTGTCCATCTTGGGTGTAGCCAAGGCCAGGCTCTTGTTTGTACTGCCCAAGATGTGTCCTTTGAAGGCCTTTTTAATAAACACCTACTTTATTCCTTTGACACTGTCTAGCCTCTGTTCTAGGCAGCCTCTCAAGGCATCAACACAAGTGTCAGGAAAGGGAAGCTGCCTCAGACAGAGGCTGCTGAGGACCTCCTTGTCAAAACTCAAACACGAAAGGACACTCGTGGACTTCTGTTCCAGGACTTCCTTCTATGATCAGAAGGAACTCACTATACCCGGTATGAAATGCAGATGGTTGCTCATTAGAGCTTTGGCAGTCCTCCTTGCTTCTGAGAACACATTGGTCACCAGTAAAGCTCATTGTAAGCATTGGGACACCACTTTGAAGATGATCAGATGCCTTTCTCAGACAGGCTACTGATACTTCAGAAAGCAGGTGGGAATACTGCACCAAGAGTTAAAACTGGGAGCTGCTGAATTTACAACAACCAGGAAGACTCACCTGAACATTGAAAAGGTGAAGTAAATATAATCCAGATTTTGAGGCCAGAGATGCCATCCTGCTGCACTTAGGGGGATGATGCAGCCCACTCCAGCAGAATCTGTCTCCCTCCTGGACAATGGACTTACTTGTCTGAAGGCAGAGGAGACCATGCCCATCAAACCTGGATGAATCCCATCCCCAACTCCACCTGCTGTCAAGTCCCACCAAAACCCATGTAATCACCTTTTTCAGGGTCCTTGAGCCTGACTGGATTGCCATTGGGCTCCTGCAGTATGTGCTGGAAGGTGAGATCTGCTCCCTGTACTATTCTCAACCAGCAGCATACAGTGCCTCTTTTTTGTCCTTGCAAATTCAGAGAAAGAAGGAAATGATTTGATTTCTTCAAAGGTGCCCAGGACTGTTTCAGCTACCTGTTCCAAAGGAAGAAGATGGAAACGTTCTGTACCCTTTCCCATTTTCCTCTATATCTCCATGCCCATTACTATTGCACCAAACTTAGAGCTTATTAGCTAAAAAGGAATTGCAGAGGAATTTGCGGAGGAACTTAGGAGACTTTTTTGGGTCTAAATGAGCTCTGAAACAGATATGAGCAGAGACTGGCTGCAATGGTAATGCTCACAGACCTCCAGGACTGGGGTGACTATGACACCCATGCTGGTCCTATGGCTCTAATCTGGCACTGTGAAATGTCAGCCTGTCCTTAAACAAAACAAAAAAATTAAATATTGCCAAAGCCCTCCAGAGAGGGATGAAAGACTGTGCTGCATATTACCTGTGCCTTGCTGCTACAGAGGGTGCTGCTTCACTCACTGAGCACATCACCATCACTGAAACATGGGACTGGTGCCAACATAACACATTTTTACCAGAAATGCACAAAAGGGAATTATCTCTTTTAAAAAATCCCTCTTCCTCTCTCACGAGCAATCCTGAGCTCATTTTTTCTCCCCGGGATTCCCTCTCTTCTTTACACTCACAATGTTTTTACCTTTTTTTTCCCCTGTTTGGCAAAGAAGAGATGTGAGTCCTCATGGGAGGTAGAGGGCAGCTGAAGGTGTGCCAGAGGCTGGTGAAGGGGCAGTGCTGTGTAGTTTTCCTGTCTCTGGTGTCAGCTGGGTTTAGGATGAGTCAGGAAGATAAGTTAGGTAACAAACCAGTGGGAGAGCTAATAGACCAGTTGGTAGCGTGGCAAGGGTGCGTCCACTGCTGACTCAGAGACCTAATCAATGTCTTATCATTTCTCACGCCTTCCAGCTCCAGCATCAAACCTCTGAGGGTTCTCATCAGGGGATTAATTCCTCCTTCTGATCTTCAATCAGGAGCATGCACTTGAGCCCTCTGTGTGGGAAATAGATACATCTTCATCATGTGGCAGAAACACCCAGCCAGTTACACCCATCAGCTAATGGATGGACATGTATCCCAGCCAGTTGTATCTAGGCAGAGAATGCAGATATACTATCCCCAGTTGCAAGCACTATCAGGAACCCAAGGAATTATTAGATATATTTTATAACAGAATAAAGAGATTGTAAGGGAAATGGAACCTCAAAGGAAGAAATTCAGACATCCTGAAGACAACAAGCAGAGGTACTTAGGAAGATGCATATTATGCTTAAACACAAGTCCATCAGAGGCATCTGAGTCCCATGTCACAGAATAAGATCATCTCTTGGTGTCATTCCATGAGAGCTGTGAAGGTTCACCTGAAGATCCATTGTGAAGGCTGGAAGTCATGTTGTCAAAGGACTTGTCCTGAGAAGACACAGGATGAATGCTAGCCTGGCGCTGTGCACATGAACCTTGTCATCTGGAAGGGAGCCATAGTGCATGCAAGACTCCCCAGCACCAGGCTCAAGTTTGGCTCCCTGGTGGCACACGTGGGAACCTCCTAAGGCTCTTTGTCTGCTCTCTTATGGCCCTTCAGTCTGGGCAGGGTTATGGTGGTTGCTGATTGCTGCTGATCATTTCAGACAGACTTTAGCTCCCTCAAGGTTTCCAAACCGGTCCCATCCTGGACATGGCTATAAATGATGTTCCTTCTTCACATTTTGCCCCAGCTTTTGTTCTATTTTCTCTCCCTCTCCCTCAGTCTCCAAAGTGCTTGGCATATGTCTTTCAGCTACCTGGCGTGGGCTCCATAGGTATGTAATGGGCACAGAAGCTAATTAGTGACTGAGGCAAGAGGGTTTTAAATTTAACCTCATGGTGCAGCCGTGCCTTAGATGTAAATAAGGCACGTGCTTTTAGGTGAATATGTGGGGTGCTTTGAGAGTACTTCAGAATAAACCAACCTGCTGCTCAGGACAGATGTAACCTCTGAAAAAAAACCCCTGAAATATTTAGAAGTCTTATTGTGTGCTACTCACACACTGCTTTGAAAACTTCCCTCAGTGCTCAACTACTTGCAGCAGAGAAGTGCATGAAAATGTGAAAAGTGAAAAATCTACTATGAATCTTTAGAAAGGGATCTATAGAAAAATTTGGAGATCCAGCTTTTAGATGGCATGCATTTCTGACCCCTCCTCTGGCTCTATTTACTAAAATAAATCGAGTCCAAACAAAAGGAGTAAAATCAAGAAAAAGATGCCTCTAAAGTGACATTATTAACAACAAATAAAATGAGAAAACAAATTGGAATAAAATAAGTGCATCAAGATGATCTCAATAATCTCAACACAAACCAGTTAATCCTTGTAAGTGTTAAGAGAGGCTCTTCAGGAAGCAGCTGTCCCTTTGGTTACAAACACACTAGGGTCAATTTAGCATAGAAACTGGAGCTGCTTAAATAGTTTACTTTTGAGACATTACTATCTAATGTTCACATCACAGAGCCAGTTATAAAGCTCCCGTCTTAGATTTCTGTTCTCACATAGTAGGTAACCCTTTCTTTCCCTCTGCCAGCAGATTCCAACAGATGACACATTTCAACAGAACAACTCTAATAAATCGAATTTTGACAGTTCTTATTAGCCAGAAACTATCTGGGGCAACAAGAAGGGCTCTTATAACACAAAATAATTTTTCTTTTTGAGTCAACATTTAAATCTAAAATATGTTCTTCGGAGTACAGATTTTAGGGACAGACACATGCGTGCATGCACACAGCAGAGCTTTCATGGCATAGTGTGAAGTCTAAGAAAGTCCAGACATTTCCTAGACATTAAACACAAACAGCAAACATGGATAAAGAAGCCAGTTCCCAGAGGACTGGGTGTGGAGCTGCAGTTGTGGATGCAGCAGATGTCCTCTTGGCTCAATGCTTCTCCTGCACAGATCTTGCTTGGGTGCTGACTAGGAAGCAGAGGACAGAGACATAATCAGCAGAGTTTTGACAATGTCTCTTTAAAACCACTGTCCTTGGGGGGACTGGAGAGCCAGTCTTCTCTCAAGAGGCTCATTGACCTTAAAGGTGAGATATCCCAGATTGGTTCTTACGGTTTGTGAACTTTGCTTACTCGATCTGGTGACATTTCCCTCCTCAGGCTGCAAGCAAGTCTGCTGCAAGGACTGATTTGGAGCTACCCCAGATTTGAACTTAGCAAGTGGCAGGTTTGGGAAAAGTCCCATTTGCATCTACAGAATAAAAAGTATTTGGTGCCTTATAGAGTAGACACTGTATGTCTGCAAACATTTCCCTAAGCCTTCATTTCCCTCCCTCTCCCCTGTTTTGTAAGTAAAAAAAATTAACATGCAAGATGTTTCCTGAAGATTTTGGCATAGTCTTATCTGGATAAAAGGTCTCATAATGACTCTGTTGCCAACTTATAGAAATTTCAACACAAAACTATTCTATAAAAATAGCTGCTTGCCAGGGTTTGTTTGTTTTCTTCCCAACTGCTGCTTGACATTCCCTCATCTGCAAACTCAAAAAATAAATGTGTACAATTTATTACTTCTGTCATCATTCTTCTCCTAAAGAAGGCAACTTAAAGTCAGCGTTCTATTTTGGAAATAAGCTAGAAGTCAAGCAGTTTGTCTCTTGTACACTTTTAGAGTAGAAAAACTTGCTAGTTATTTCTTTGCTGATAGCCTCTGAGCAGTGCTCAGCAGGCTGCCCAAAGCTTCCACAGCTGATTCCAAAGCCTCCTGTACCCTACCAAGAACACCACTAGCAGCAGCCCTTTACAGAAGGAGGGACTTTGGGGTTTCCAAGGGGCTGGGATTTTACTACCACCCCCGGAGGAGACTGGCCTGACTGAAGGGTGAGGGACACAAAGCAGAGGCTGAGCCCTGAGAGCTTTGCCCAAGGGTGATGCTTCCTATTCCTGTGCACAACCCTGCTGATAGGCACTGAGCAGCAGTGAGGCAGTGTCACCCTGTGCCCCATTTTGAGGGAAAAGCAGATAGAAAGAACAGAGCTGTTGTGTTCTCCCCTCCACAGCTGGCTGCTCTTCTTTCCCATGTTTTGGAGAAGCAGTGATGATAGTACCACTCTGATACTGTCATTATACTACACAGCAATAAAAATGCATATTCTGTGCTCTGGAATCCTACGTTCTTGGCCTTGCCCAGCAGGGTAGAATGCTTGTCTCTCATCTAGACAGTTTGGAATCTGAGGATGAACAATTTAGTGAGCGTAGGAAGACCCACTTTTCTATCCTCCATTACAGACTCATTTTGTGACAAGGGAAAGATGTCCTGAGCTACGGAGAAGTGCCCAATTGGCTCATCCTTTGACAAACAGATCCTAAAACTTCTGTGCCCAAGCTCTCCATCTCCAATTAGTGAAAGAAGCACTTCCCTGTGTCCTGCTGAGAAACGTATTCAAAACTGAGGAGCACTTAGTGATGGGGCCAGATGCTCCCTGTAACCTGGGGATTACTGTCTTGCACATCTGATTGCTCTTGGTGGGTCAAGACCACCCACACTGGTGGAAACTGAGCCCCTGCTGCCACACTGGCTTTGTGGGGGCATGGAGAGCTGAGGGCTTTGGCTGGGTGAAGCAAGAAGGCTGGAGGTGAGCTTCACCCAGTGCTCATAGCAAGGGCAGCCCCAGCAAGAGGAGGCAGGCCCATGGCTTCCTCACTCCAAAGAGGAGGGAAAGTGAAAATTCAGAGCCTGTCACCCAGTATAAACATTAAAGGGATTTTGCATGCTTATATTTTTTTCCTTTGAGAAAAATTATGCTGCTTTGGGTTGCCATGGTTTCTGGTTTCCGTGGTTACCTCTCACTATGGAGTAGAGGGATAAGAGAGCATGGTAGGGAAGGAGGAGCCAAAAAAAGCCAGGGGCCAATTACAAAGATCCTGAACAAGGCAGATGATGTCAGCAGGCCCTTTTTCCCAGGAAAAAGAACAAAAAGACAGAATGGATGTTTCTTGGCAAGGACGGTGGCTGTGTTTTGTACTCTTTGATGTTTTATAATTCAAAAGGGGGAGAACATTACAAAACAAAATTAATCATCAGTGAACAGCCCAGTGTTTTGTAGTTACTTAAACTTAGAAGCAAGAGGATCATTGATGAGAGAACCATAATGCAAAATAAGAAATCACAGCAATGGGAGTACCTGGGACCGTGTGCAGACTGGCATGTAAGGCCAGGCTGCTGGTAAAGGCTTTTGCAATGGACCATTGCAGCCAGGAAGGAGAAAAGTGTTGATGCAACTCCAGCTCCAGAGAGCTCCAGCGCAGCAGTTCTGGCCAGCCCCATCCTGCAGAGCCTCATGCAGATCATCCCCTTCCAAAAATCAACAGGACAATGTACTCAGGAAAAGCTTCCTTATATGGTCAAGTCCCCAGTCCTTAATGAAAGTCCCATGCTGTTTTCAAGTGGTCAAGTTTTGAGTAAGGACTAAACCAAGCCTGTGTAAACCCTCTTTATACAAGCACATGTTTCAGTGCTTGGACAAGAAATCCAACCTGATCCCAGTGGCAGGCCGCCAATAATCCTCTCACCTTTCTCTTAATATCCTGTGACTCAGTGATATATGTCAGGCCATTTAAACCCAGGCAGCAGAGTTCAGGTGCTGTGCCAATTATATTGAGTGGATGGGGAAATATGTCAGTTGAACAAGAAATAGGTCAGAGGAATGATTTGGCTAATAAATTATATTAATGAAAATTCTTTTGGGAGCTGTTGGGTTTGTAGTTCTGCAGAGGAGAAGAGGGTCAGCAGAAGCTAAAAGAAAAATGAGAGGACCTGGCAGCAGACCTCAGTACAGCAACGAATGGGCAACTGAGAAGATGGGAAATAGGATGAACAGAGCACATCTGGTCTTTGTGGCACAGACCCTGCTATAATGGCACTGAACAGTCTCCACATGGCACAGAGGTGCTTAGGCTAGCTTGTGTTGGGGGAAAAACTGCTGCCCTAACTAAGCATCTCTGCCCAGGTCAAAACAGACAGTTTCTCATCAAGGCTACTTAGCTGGGATATGATGTCTAACCAGCACAGCAATATCGGCTTCCAGCCCTGGCAGTGGCTCACTTAGCACTGAGCATCTTTGTGCAGTGTTCCATTCATCCCATAGAAATATCTACACACCTGCCCAAAATCTGCTGATGTCAAGACTTTCCAGTGCTGGGCTTTGAATCGAGTCCAAGTCTAGTGTCTAGATACAGACACTAGTTAGCAAAACTGAAATAATTTCCAGGAACACATAGAATGCTTAAGTTGCCTTCATTACCAGCTCACTTTGAAATGATTCCTAAGGACTACTTGGTTGTGTTCTGATTGAAGGGGTTTGGAAGTGCAGGGGTGTGTTTCTCTGCAGAGTCCTATGGCTGCATATGTTCTGCCTGCAGATAAACCAAGACAAAACACACCTTCCAAAGGTACTAATGGCAATCTATTGAAAGTCTTACAGGGAGAGCAGGACATTACTGCATGTTGGGCAAAAGTTACAAATATGAGTAAACAAGGTATCTTTAGAGTTTTGTTTCTGTTTGTAGTAACAGATATAACTTCAAAGTTATGTTGTCATCACTGCAAATGAAGGCGTAGAGATTAGTAGCATCTCATTTTAGGTGTTTTGAAGTTAGATGACTGTTGCCAGCCAGAGGCATAGAGAGGAGGGCAGCTGGGACTGCATACCTGGGAGCTGTCTCTCCTGGGCACCTCTTGTAGGATGGGATAAAGCCTCTCCTGGTGGTGCCTGTTTCTCTCCACCATTTTCAGATAAAGCCCAGCAAACTGATTTTAGTTATCTGAATGCTGAATGCATCATGTCAGAGGTACAAGGTCCACCTGTACTTTCTGTGATAGCTGCTGACAAAGTAGTGTCCCCTGTCCCCAGAGCTCCTGCTGAGCTGGTTGTGCTCAGGCCTGAAACTCTTCCTGGCAGCTAAGGACAAAACTGATACTGGGTGGGAGATGGGCAGGGGAAGGAACACCTCCCTACAGAGAAGATATTTTGGATTTCTGATTTCTCATTCCTCTCTTTTTGTGGATACCCAGTTCACAAAGTTTATTGCATATTGTTGGTGAATTTAATTTAGGGCTGATGCTGAGTGAACCACAGAAACAGAGCCTTCATCAGAGCACTTATTTTTGTAGTGAGATTTGAAGAAGTAGTTTGAAAAATAATCTCCAGCGTTCATGAGATGTTATAAATTGGTTCTTTTATGTATTAGAGACAGGGCAATAAATGCCAAAGGGGATTTATTGGTTATTGCTGTGCTGATAAAAGGGTCATTAAGAGTTGTAAAAGTCTAAACGATAATGGAGAGATGTTGTAAATGCTGTAAGTGAATAGAATGAAAGAACATGATATACCCATCAGCTGAGGTCACTTCCTAATAGTTGATAACCCTCTTCTAAAACACTGAAGAGAAATCTGGGCTTGTCCAGCCAGGCAACTGAAAATTCCCATCAGTCAGCCCAAGCTGAGCTCCTGGAACTTCCTAAGCAGCGCCTGACTGAAAAGTATCCTGAAAAAGCCCAGGCCTGAAGAGTAAGTATCTATACCATGTGGGGACTGGTCTCTGAAAGGGCAAGTGTGGGGCACAGGGGTGTGTCACATGGTGCTGTGGTACAGCACCAGGGGCTGTTCTGAGAAAGGCACTAAAAGGGCCATGTGGAAGAGCAGACCAACAAGCCCCAAATCTGCACCTCTGATGCAGACAAGCCTCATCCTCCTCTTAAATGCAAAGGGAGTTTTTCTTAAATACCCCAGCAGGTCTGCCAGCTATTTACATTATCTGCCTTGCACACAGCGTCTAGCCAATAAGTCCCATCAAAATTTAAATGTGAAAATCATTTTAAAATGAGCACCATCAATTCCCACAGTTTATTATTAGCAGAGCTGCTGAAAGCTTCTCTTATTAAGGTCTTCAGCATGTCCCTTAGGAGCCTTGTTTTCTGTTGTTTATTTGTTTTGAACTGAAATTTTTCATTCTGAATCTCTGTCTCCTGCTGAATTACTGTGGAACATTTCAGGCAGAAGAGTACAGATGTGAAGTTAGGGGAAAAGACATAATTTTGTCTGTGTTAAAGTAAGACACTGGTGACTTTTTCTTTGAGGAAGACTAATTGAAGTCTGTCATGGCAGCGTGATTTCTTTTCAGTGATCTGCTTTTTTGCAATTTCATGGGTAAATTAGGGAAATCTGGTAAATTATGTTCTTCAGTAGTTAAAAAAAATCAACATAACCATTCAAGATGCAGTACATGACATTCAATTTCCTAGCTGTGCTCCAGCCCAAGGTGGCCATAACCTTACCTGCAGTTACAGGAGAGAATGTCAGTTCAGCAAGGGCTAGATGTCAGATCTAAGGGGAGATTGTAGTTTTAGGTCCCTTATAGGAACTGTGAATGTAGCCAAAAAGAAGTTGCCAAGTATGAATGCAGAGCTGTGAGAGACGCAGGGCCTGATTTGCAGAATATTGGTGAGATAAGTTGTGGGAAGAGGGACAGGAGGTTTACATCAGGGCAAGAAATTGTGGATGGAGATAGATGGAGATGGAGATGGAGATGGAGATGGAGATGGAGATGGAGATGGAGATGGAGATGGAGATGATGGAGATGGAGATGGAGATGGAGATGGAGATGGAGATGGAGATGGAGATGGAGATGGAGATGGAGATGGAGATGGAGATGGAGTGTCTGTGAGGGAGGCTTTGAATTTGCTGGTGAGTTGTTGGATGGGCTTCTCTGCAGTAGCACCTGAGGGAATTGCCCTTGGTTTGTCCTCCCCACTCCCTTGTGTGGGTAAAACACAACCTCTCCTACACCTTGGGAGTGTTATTGCAATTGTCAGGTCAAACAGCTGCAGATGGGAAATGTTGAGGACTCTGCACACCTTCTATTTTGCTGAGCTACTCCAGTAGTGCAATCATATCAAAAATCCTGAGTGAGAGCGAGTAGCTGTCTCCAAAGCAGGGTTTGAAGAGTGTACAGTAACCAAGGGCTGCACACCCTCAGCACAGAGTAAACAAACTGCTCATCCTGAGCACCAGGGCAGGAGGAAACACCAGGGGGTGATCATGTGGCTAGAGATAAATGTATCATAAATCATTTGCCACCAGGAAACAAATGTCAGTTGAGTAAGCATCCTAATTTTGGCATTTATTAAATTTTCAGTGTTTGCTTTTGCAACTTAATCATGCTTTTGGCTTCTGTGATACATTTGATATCATGGCACACAGCATATTGAGACACTGCAGTCTCTGACCTAGTAAGTGAGGCACGTCGGATTTATTCCCGTAACGAGGCTTGAGCAGGGACACTACAGGCCTGTTCTCTGCAGAAGATGAGCTAAGGAGCTTGGCATTTCACCTGGCCTTAATTCCCCCAGACCAGGCACAGACCAGTCAAGGCTCCTTGTGACACCTGATGGAATGCAGAAACTCGGTGGAGCCCAGCTTGGATAGTAACTTATGTGCTCTGGGAGGTACTGTAAGTACCTTGAAATATCTATGTCACACACGTAAACTAATCTGAAGAGGATTAAAAGGTTGGTCGGCATTTGACCAAACAAGAAGGATACGTTTTTCCTAGGGGGATCTATGAGTCATCTTTTATTTGACAAGTCAGACAACCTTCAGATACTAAAACACGTCTTGAAAATACTTCTAAACCCCTGACTTATTTTAATCCAAAGAGAACTGTTGTTGACTATACCTGGTTTAAAAACTTTTCATATTTTGGTCAGGAGCAAGTACAATGATGCATTTTACAGCTTCACTAAAATACAAGGAATAAATAATTTCTGAATGTCATATGAAATGAGGCGTTATTATTTGACTTATTTACAGCATACTCACAAATAAATAATTTGTGTAAAGAAAATAGGGACAACTATGAATACACAATAGGGAAGAAGTTTGTCAATAAAACAGTATGAACAACTACAAATTGTAAACAACTGTAAACACATTTTAAAAACAAGTAACAGTATCAGAGGTTTCTCAGACAAATATCTTCAAGCACTTGACTAATTATGACATTAGTCTGAAAAAATTGGACCAGTCCCAGCCCAGCATATTATCAGCATCCTCAGAGAGGATAACCTCATTTCCAGGGCACCACTGAAAACAGACAAACAAGTTGGTTCTGTTTTACATTTAATTTTTGTTTTCTTGTTGTTATGAATTGTATCCTGTTGTTTTGGTTTTCAGTGCTTATGGTTAAGTTACTTACAGGCAGCATGACTGTAACTTCATCCGAGAAAATGATTGTAGATTTATTTACAAGATATTCATTTACACTTGTGCAACTGAGTAGAGAATTCTCCTCCAACCTGTATGTTCTCACCTGGCATTCTTCCTGTTTGCTTGCTTTTAATTACTTCTAATATGCATACTAATGCTCTTAATAACTTGGCTCATGAAATCTACATCTGCAGCGGGCTTTTAATCTACAGCTTGAATGATATTGTTTAAATTTTCTTCTTTCCAATGACAAAGCAGATACTGATGCTTCAGATGTGTTCAGAGGATTTAAACATTCCTTTGGTGAGCAATGGGATGCTCATTGCTATACCAGTACCTTTCTTGGAGCAAGGGTGGAACACACACACAAGACAACCCTGCACTTGTACTGGCCAGTATTTCATCCACTGACGAGCCCTGAGCATCCTTGTGCACAAAGGAACCTTGTCCCAACCCTGTTCTCTTCATCAGTTCTGCTTCTTGACTCTGGCACACCTTTCCTTTTCCACATTTAAAACAATCTCACAACCTTCACAGAAAGCAATCTGCCACCTCTACCCCACGCCCTGGCTGCGACTGCTGTTTCTTTGTTTGCTCACGTGGCACTCCGGCTTTCACAGCTTGAGCACAGCAGGACCCTCTCGTGCTCTAACCTCACATCCGGGGACTGGCTTAGAAGTCATGAGTGTAAGATAATGGACATACATTTGCTTTCGTGGTTTCAAGTCTTTCCAAGTTTCTATCTTATCGTGAAGGCTGGGAATTTGCTTGCATAATTTTTTTTTTAAACAACAGGCAGATCAGAAATATAACTGAGATTATTCACCAGGCACGTGGCTTCTGGAATGTGAGTTAAAAGCAAAACATAAAATGAATATAATGCTTTAGAAGTCAAGAGAAGCAGAAACACTGCAAAGAATAATTTGTGGATTACTTTTATTGTGTTACACAATAAATAATTAATAAAAGTAAATCAATTCTGAGGTTACATAGCAAATAATGATTGTGACAGATAACCTACACTATAAAAAGTTCTAGGTTTGGTCCAGATTTTTCAACATAAAGTAATTTTCTGACAAACAATGTTTTATATACCTGCACTTTAAAAGTTCTTTAACTCTGCTGTACTATGTGGAGTAAATAAAAATCAAACTCTGTATTTACATACACCAAAGGTGCACAGTAATGTGTTTTGAGAGTTAATAATGCATGAAGGGTGCTCAGGGTAGAGGTGGAAGCTTGGCCTCTGGTTGCTGAAAACTTCTGAGATACAAGGGGATTTATACTGATTTAACTGTTTTCTGAGAGCTTTTTCTGGGGTTTGGTGGTTTGTTGTTTGAAAATAAAATTTTTTAAAAAATGAGTGAGAGAAAACAAAGTGAGAGAAAGGTTTCAAGTGAAACAAATACCAGCTTAAAGAAAAATTATACTACAATTTTACAAATTTATATTTATTTACATTCTATATTAAATAAAGTATATTATAATAAAATAAACCTCTTAAACTGCTGAGAAGATGTGCCTAGAAGCTTTGTGAACTTCTTCATCAATAACATACTAGACAATCCACACTGGACAATCTCCTTTTTCCCTTGTGTTTGACCTTGACCATCAATCTATGCTTCCTGGTGTCAAGTCTTTTTCTCTAAGACCTGCAGTTGTGTTTCTCAGGCACAATTCATGTGGTTCTTCACACCTTTCCCAGTCAGCTCTCAGAATGGGTGAATGGCCCCCAGGAGACTCTCTCCATTTGCTCAGCTGGAGCCAGGATGATGAGCTGGAGCAGCACACAGGCACTCATCTCAAGATAGGCAAGAGGAATCTTACCCCTCTTCCCAGTAACTCTAATTTCCTGGTTTTCCAGGATTAAGCAGTGCTGAACTGTTTGGCCCCACAGGAAAAAGGAGGAAACAGAACAACAAAGGAGAAATTCTATTCCAATGGGAGCTGTTGATGAAAAGCATTTAGGCAGAGCTTTAAAAGGGAGGCAGAAATACTCACTTGTGTCTCACTTAAGTGACACACATCAATAAAGCAGTGTAAAAGTGAAGGGATCTGTTGACCTTCAGAGCAGAGCTTCCATGGGAAACACATTTTGTGATTTGGCTCAAGTATGCCAGGAGTCATTAAATCAGGAAATTACAAAACTGAAGGCCAGTGCTATTGGGAATCACAAGGGAGAACAAAAATGGATTAATTATATACTGATCGATTTAATAAAAAATAGTGGCAGTTTGAGAGCTGACAAGCTCAAAGTTCTCCCACAATGGCTGGCATCAGATGAGGCATGGTGTTTGCAAGGTGGGAAAGGCTGCTCTGCCCTTCTCCACCACGAACCTGTTTGTGGACAAATATATTAATTCAAGGTTCCAAATTACTTCAGTATTTCAGGCTACTACCCTGATTCTCAGCTCCTGTTGAAGCTTTGTTTATCAGCACTAACAACGTATTTCGCAAGGCAAGCCTTTATTTTGGCTGGACATACTGTATTCCCAAAGGCTGATGTAACATGGGTCACAAATGTCTGGTGACAAATCTCTTCCATCCTCTCTAATTTCCATGTGAAATCAACTTGCATGTATCCCAGATTATATACAGCCAAGCAAGGAGATAGTGTCTTGGCACAAGCACGTTTAAATCCTCCAGGTGCAAGAAGGAGAAACAAAGATTCATTACAGTAATAAAGTTTCAGCCTTCTAGGGATGAGGTCAAATGAGAGCAGCAGAGCACTGGCTAACAGGAGAGCAGATCTTCTGTACATGGAGCTATCAATAAGCCTTCTGACTTGTCTGTTGAGTTGGGTCCATTGAGGGAAAACATCTACCTTATTGCTGAACATTTCACAGGGCAAGAAATGTTCATTGGGCAGTGTTGCACAAGTAGGATTTTTTTATTCTGTCTAAATTTGCTTAGTTTATTTACCTTTGAAGCTGGTCAGCAAGTAGTGAGGTCTGTCAATCTTTATGTTTAGTCCAACAGAAAAATGCTGTATTATTTTGGCACTTAGCAATTTTTGTATTTGCTGAGAATCTTTTCTTTGCAATGATGGAAATTTAGTGTTTAGGGTAGGAACTGTTCACTGGAATCTAGTCTGGAAACTGCAAGGGTGCACGCCAGAATGCTGCCCACTTCTTTAGAGTCAATGAAAATGTGCATTCTCCTTAATACACTGCCACGTACTAGTATGGCTTTTACAGACTAAAAGCTGCTGCTGAAAATGACAAAGCAAACTGAAAAGTACAGCTAATATCTAGGTTGCAACATGTTTCCAGAACATTCCTGAGACACAGGAGCCTCCTGGGAGCAGCGTAGGTGGCATTCACTCACGTTGGAGCCCCAATGTTTATACCAAATTGCATTTCCTTGCCACTGCGCATGCCAGAGCCTGCCTCAATTTAGACTCTGCCCTCATAAGACCCTGAACTCCCTCCACTGCTCCCTATTGCAGGCACAAGTGGCAGCCAGAATCTCTCAGGACTGGTCTCAAAAACCTCTTGCCTCTCCACTCAGTTCAGCAGAATTTCATTATATATACATTAATTTGGATATAATTTGGTACTTCTCCAAATGCCAGCTGAAAAAAACAGGGCTGAGGAGGAGGGGGGAATAAAAATCCACAAGTGTGATACCTGCAGTGATAATGCAGTTACATTAACCTTTCCAGGGAAAGGAAGGCACTCTTGTTTTCTAACAGTCTATCAGTTTTCTCCCTATTTATATATGAACTCTTTGCCTAGGTCATAAAGTGTCTATAAATGAAAATTTATTGCAGGAACTGGCTATTGATTTGCAATCCTGCACATCTGGAAGACATGACCCTTAAAGAATGTTCATTCTTTGAGCTAATGAATATTTAAACTTGAGCATAAAAGGAATTGTTTCATGATAAAATTAACTGACATTTTGAATGAACACCACCAATGCTTGAGTTTATTCTATAGGTAAATCCTGTTTATAAAATATACCAGAGAAGTTTCAGTGATATTTGTGGGGCTGATTGAATTCAGTGAAGCCACACTGGAGACTTACATTAATTACACCCTCCTAAGTATCTTGCAGAGCATGGTTACATGATAGCTGCTTCTCAGGGCCCGTGATGACAATGAGATGGATACTAAAGTAGCCTCTCTTAAGATCCAGAATTTTTTCTGTGAATGAAACAAGCTAGTCCATGACCAAGCAATTGAAGTAAACTCCCTCTCTGGGAGGAAATCCAGGTTTCTCTCTCTGTCACTTTGTGTTTCATTCAGTCATATCTCTGCCAAAACCGCGGAGTTCAAGGACTAAGCGTAAATTTCCTGTCAATTCCTGTCCAAGTCATTGCTGCTGCTATCCTGACTCACTGAAGAGGAAGATATTATCTACCTCTGTCAACAAACATCATTCTTCTTGCAATTCCTAGAGCAGGACCAACTCTTCACCTGTAAGGTCAGAGTTACATAAAGTTGGGAAGGATATTTAACAAATTATTCTAACATGGTGTACACAGGAAAAAACAGTGCGGCCACCAAAGGCCAACCCCAAAGCCTGGTTTCCTCAGATTCTCCCATTACAAAAACCATATAAACATTGGCACTCATGCTAGCACTGTGCACTAACATGTTGACTCTTTGCTCATCTGAACTGTGCATAGATTAATTGTTTCTCTGTAAGTTTCTTAATGATAGATCTTGTATCTCCCTACCATCCAGGCTGTCTGTTTTATATGTGCAGATTGTGCTTGCATTAACTCAAAACTGATTTACAAGGAAGCAAAGAATCTGGTTTTGTTTTGAGAGTCATAGAATACTCTGAGGTGGAATGGACTTCGAGTCCAGCTCTTGAGTAAATGACCCATCAGGGCAGATAGAACCCACAATCCTAGTGTTATTGTACCATGCTCTAACCAACTGAGATAACATCAGAAAGATGACTGTATTCTGATAAAATGTCAAATTTAGCCACCTTTTGCTTGAGCAAAGCCATCACTTTCCTTCCCTCCCTCCACCTGCCAATGCATATTTCTTCTTGTGTCTTGCAATAAGGTATATTGCAATAAGTACTGAAAAAAGGTATTACAGTAAAGTCACTATAACAGTGGTAATGATATCACTAATAATAATTATCTTGAAATAATATAATGCCTTTCTACTGGGGATCACACTGTGCTTTAAAATCATCAATGCAGGCACCTTCTCTGGAGCTTCCATCTGAGTGGAAGAAGCTCAGATCTCTGCTTAACCAGCTCCTTTCTCAGGGCATTGCTCCTTTTGTGGATTGTTCTCCATCTAAGCAACAAGGTTGCATTCAGAGCTGAATGAGCTGACAAGCTAGAGGGCGTACCAGAAGTGGTACAATGACACCTCCTAAGAGCTGAGCACAAATTTGCTGCTTTCTGCACCCAAGATTTGACCAACTTGATGCATACCAGATGGTGGGACAGCTCAAGAAGAACTATGCAATTGCAAAAAATGAGCCCAAGGCAAGTGGCATAAAGGGAAGGAGTGGGACACTTCACGTGGAGGAGGAACAAAAGAGTAAAATCATGGTTTGTATGCTTAGACTTGTTACCCTAACTGACAAAAATGCATCTGTCAAGAAGAGGAAGAATCAGTCTGCAAACAAGCTCGTGATATTCTAGTAACACTATCATATTTGACAAGTGGAGTAAATTATTCCACTTCTTCAGACAACTCGGTTTTATCATTGGATCTATCTCTCACCTTCATTAATTACTATTGAAATTGCAGGCAGTAATCCATTTACCATAGAACAAGCAGGAAACAGAGTATTCAAAGTATGATGAATCAGTGCTTTAACTAGTCCAAACCTGACAGGCAAAGCTTGCTGCCGTCACTGGTGATTCCCCAAGAAAAGCATTTATGTAACTGTACAGTTATACATAATTACACAGTGATAGGCATCCTGCTTACACAGGAGGCCTGTTCTCTGCATTTCTCAGAGTGCCCTGTGCCTCATAAAAGCAGTTGTACAGACTGATACAGGTACCAGTAAAATTAATCATTTCAAAAGGGGCTGTTCAACTCAGACAACTCCAGGCTTGGAGAGCATCAGTTCTGGAAATGAAGTCGAAGCCTGGCAATGCTGGATGGGATTGAAGAAAAGCTCAGGAAACAGAACTGCCCTTCCTAGAAGAATCACACTTCTCTGTAACAAACTGCCTGTCTTGTTTCCTCCTTGGAAAATTACAGCTGGGATTATCAGAGCTGTTTCAGAATCAAAAATCTGCATCCCAGATGGAAGTTGCACCCTACTGCCAAGTACAGTCCCATTCACTTCTTTTCCTGCTGTCTAGGAAATCCTTGCAGACAAGCAGTAGCTTGGTTATTGCTAATCTGCCTGGTTGGAGTGTGCTTTGCCTGCGCTGGGGTCTGTTTCTACTCACTCCAGTGAAAAGCAGCAGCAGCTGCAGAGGACTGTTTCAGCCCAAGATATTTTAATAACACTAGATGCAACTTTTGAGAAGGGATCTCATGTCTGCTTAGTGTTTGGGCTATGACTTGTATTTCTGATTTATAATCTTCAATTATCAGGCCAAATTGCTTCCTGCTTAAAGTTGGAAACCCATCAAAAGCAGTGATATTGCCCTTTCTTCTGCCAGCTGTAACATGGTCAGACAAGAATGTGGGGCTAAGACTGTTGGTTACTGTTTTGGGATGGGAGATGTGCCTGACTAGTGTATTTAATAAGACATTAAAGATCACATTGGTTTCATGCATCACTTCTCTGCAAAATACTTATATAAAGAAGGCCAGCACAATATTCCAAGAGCAATTTCATCATTCCTGCTGATGTCAGTGCCAGGGATGGGGCTTCAGTGACTCCGGTCATGCTAGGCCTGCCCTTCAGGGACAACACAATGCCTGAAAAGAGACCTGAATTCTAGTGCTTGTTTTGCACCAACTGAAGTGTTTGCTAAGCCCTCATCATCAGCACCTGTATGACAGCAACTCTCTGTCATCACTCAAGATGTTACCAGGGATGCCACTGGAAGCTGGGGAATGAGGTGCTCCTGGTCAAGCAGTTGATGAATGGTGAGGATGCTGCATGGGGAGGCAAGGGATGAGGCTGCCTTTCCATGTTGGTAGGGCAGGCTGTGTGGGGACCATCACATTCACCCTCAGAAATGCAGCCCAAACAGCTGGGTACCAGAGACAGAAGAGCCTCCAGATTCTGAAATCTGCAGGGGATGTTTAAAAAATCAAACGGTATCAAACCCAGGAAGAGGGAGAAAGGGGAAATACAGCCTTGACCAATCATAGCGAAAATAAGCATAGCTCTGACCCAGGAGAAATGACAGATAATTCAAATATGTGGGCTGCAAGGGTTGTCGTCATTTGCAATAAAAAAAAACCCAAATTGCAGCTTAGTAAGAGCTGACCAATATACTAGGTGGCGAAGTGTGAGTCAAAGCAAGTGCAGAGCTGTGAGTCATCCACCTCAAAGAGCTTTATCCTTGGATAAAAGTCAAAGAGACAGCTCAGGGAAAAAAAAGGAGTGTAGGAAAGGACAGAGACAATAGCAGAGCAGTGGGCCTACTCACAGAGCAGAGGCCACGAGGAGGGCAAGGCAGCTATCAGCCAGTTATGCTCCCTTACTGTTATTTCTGGCCAGGTACACAATACTCTGCATGTTTCACAAATCCAAGGGTTTAGCCTTCTGCTCTGATGAACTTCACCTGCAGCACAAACAAGAATTAAGAACAAGAGCAGAAAGAGGGAAGTGGTACAGAAAGCAAGTCACATCACTAAGGGTGTGTGTTTGTGTTTAAACAAACAAACATTTATCAAGCTTTTTCTCCTGTAGTCCATTTACCATGACTTTATTACTGAGACAGTGCTCTGCAGGCACTTGGGCTGGAGGAGCAATACAGCAATTAGTCAGCTGATATGGCTTGGTCTTATAAGGTAAGATAAAAAGCAAGAAACTAACAGAGAAAATTACAGGTCAGATAAACCCAACTGTGATAAGGATCAATGCCATTTAAGACAGTGAAAACAAAGAAGGAATTCTTTCAGGTGGGATGGAGAGAGAAAAAAAAGGGATGGAGAAGATGAAGAGATGATTAGAAGGATGTAGAAGAGAAAGTGTACAGATGGGAGGCTGTCAAGCATCACATATCTAAACACAGGGTGACGTAAGTTAGTTCATGGGGAAGCACAAGGAATGACAGGAAAAAGTAAAGAAAATGAATATGCAGGATCTCATGCTGCTTCAAGGAGAGTAAGTACAAAAGGCAGGTTGGAAAGAACAAGAAGATGGTCATGGCAATCACATCTGTAGTGTCTTCCATCTGCGGAGCGCTGTTTAAAGAAATTCCAAAGACCTCAGGAGAAATCAAAACAGAGATTTACCACCAGAGAATTGAAGCTAAGAGAGAACAGAGCCAAAGCATGTTTCCATGTCCCCAGCTCAGTTCCAGAGTGCAAATCTAAATCAGCTCCCTCGATTTAATGCATATTTTCCATGTTTTACAATACAGCAGATGACAATAGAACCTGGCTCACTTATATTGTAGGCAAGGTAGGCAGGAGCTGAAGCAATCAAAACCACTGGAAGCTGTGCTGAAATAAGATAGGAAGAGAATTAAATAGATGGGAAAAAAATCCCAAAGGTTCTATATATTTTGTGGAACTTAATTTTCTTAGGACTTCTTAGGTCCAGTTTTAAGTAAAGCTTCTATATTATCATTATCCCTCAATATCTCCCCACTTATTTCCTTGCAGTCCCTATATCAGGTGGGAGAGCACACCTTTCCAGCTTTAAGCAAAATTTTGGTCCCACAAACACTTTTGTAGGCACTACTGTTTTACATTTTGGTTCAAGATATACTGCTTTGGGGATGGAAGCTGAAATAATTAAAATAAGTGAAACCCCTGGATACTGACAATCCAGAACCGTAAGTTAGCAGCCTGAATATTACCCCTACAAAAGGCTGAAATTAAGAGAACTGGTGAAATATCCACAGTCGTTACCTGATTATTGAAACATGACAGATATTTTTAGGCATGGGCTCTTTAACATACAAAAATATAACCTTTTTGTTTAGAAAATAAGCAACTAAATATTTTTTTTTAATTATGTGTAGTGACAAACATGCCCAGTATTAATGCATTATACTAAGGTCTGTGTCTATCTCCTAACAATCTCTAAAGGAGAGTGAGAATGATTGTTAAACTAGAAAGCATCAGTATCATGAACTTGTAAATAAAAAACAAAGTTATGTCTACAGGGCTTAGAACTAATATATAAACGGAGAACAAATGCCACCAGATATATGATGCATGTTTGTACAGAGAAAGCTTGGAAAAAGAATACAACATCCTTTTGTTTATTCATTGTAATGTATTACAGCACAATGTTTAGGGCACATAATAAGCTGTCAAATGAAATAACTTTCAGATAATAGTTAGAGAAAGAATTTTGTAAGACTGAAGTGCAACAGTAATAACATTTTCAACACTGCCTTAACAATTATTTCAGCATATTCATTCTGGGAGAAAGAAATTTGCATGAAAAATGGTTTTTGGTTCTCCCACCTTCAAATGTGCAATTTTTTTCCTCAGGAAAAAATGAAAATCGAGTAAGCAGGCTGGATTTTTCACTTCTCTGCTAACTATACAGTTATGCATGTAAATAACTTGATATGCACTTATAATTTTACTGTAATCAAGGTATGGGATGATCCATATTGAAGCATCAGTAGAAAACTGAAGTTCCACAATAAATGCAACAAGGTACACTATAAAACAGAAGGTACAAAGAAGGCTCAAGAAAAAAGAACATCTAGAGCACAACTGAGCAATTGTTTATTTTATGTCTGTATATTGACATCAGTCTGAGCACAAATACTTAAAACAATTACTGTTCTTTTCATTGCAATGCTTATTGTTGCTTATTCCAGTAACTTAAAAAAAAACAACCCCATATCAAACACAATGCATTAGAAATGCAATGGATAATTTGTATATCATTAAAAGCATAAGCAACTCCTTTCACTATTCAATAAATCAACAACTGCAGAAGTATTTTAGATTTTATTAAAAAATCCAGGAAACTTATAAATCTCATTTTACACTCCAACAGGACACACATATTGGTTTAGTTTTTCCTTGCAGCTGCCAGACAACCAATAAGTTTTCCAGCAGCTGATGGGCCATTGGCCTGACTGTAGGTCAGGAGACTTGCAGCCTCCAAGGGGCAATCCCATAAACTTCCTCCACAGAAGAGTTACCAGTTCCAGTAATCACAGAATCAATTAGGTTTGAAAAGGCCTCTGAGATTGTCGAGACCAATGTCTGACCGAACACCACCCCAACTACACCCCGGCACAAAGTGCCACGTCCAGTCTTTCTCTAAACACCTCCAGGGACAGTGACTCCACCACTGCCCTGAGCAGCCCGTTCTAATGTCTAATCAACCTTTCAAGCTGTGAAAAAATTCCACCTGATGTCCAACCTAAATTTTCCCGGGCACAGCTTGAGGCCACGTCCTCTCGTCCTATCTCCGGTTGCCGGGGAAAAGAGAACCGACGCTCCCCTGACTACAACCTCCTTTCAAATAATCGTAGAGAGCGATAAGGTCCCTTCTGAGCCTCCTCCTGCCCAAGCTAATCTGGGGCCCCTCGGTCTCTCTGAAGGCGCCCGGTCCCTCAGGAGCGGGGCTGGCAGGCGGGAGCGGCACGGAACAGCCGCGCTGCCCGGGAGGCGCCGCTTTCGAGGGCTGCACGGCGGGACAGGCGACGGCAGCGCGGAGCTCCCGCAGGGGAGCGCTGATGCCGCCCGGCAGCGCCCCGGGGCGCCCGCTGTGCCCCGGTACTCCCCGTTATGTTCGCTAGGCCCGCTGTGCCCCGGTACTCCCCGTTATGTTCGCTAGGCCCGCTGTGCCCCGGTACTCCCCGTTATGTTCGCTAGGCCCGCTGCGCCCCGGTACTCCCGGTGCGCCCGCTGTGCCTCGGTACTCCCCGTTATGTTCGCTGGGCCCGCTGCGCCCCGGTACTCCCAGTGCGCCCGCTGTGCCCCGGTACTCCCCGTTATGTTCGCTGTGCCTCGGTACTCCCGGTACTCTCCGGTTACGTTCGCTATGCCCCGGTACATTCGCAGCGCCGCGTACATTCACTCTGCCTCCGTACACTCGCAGCGCCCCGCA
>VWYI01011188.1:226-10700 GCA_013399455.1 Anthoscopus minutus | reverse complement strand
GCGGCGGGGGGACCCAGCGGCAAGCGGCGGGCACAGGCCGGCGATGGAGGAAGGTGAGGGGCGGCTCCTCAGGCCGCGGAGCCGGGACCGGGCGGAGGCGGTCGGGGCCTGGCCGCTGGCTCTAGGCCGGCGGTGTGGCCGCCCCTCGCGGTTTGTGCCAGGGCCGTGCCGGGACCGCCGCGCACGGACGAAGGTGAAACTGGGCTGCAGGACACAGGCGGCCTCCTGGGCCCCAGCCCAGCTCAAGGCAGCCCGTCCTTTGCAGCCCCAAGCGGGAAGCCGGGCCGGTGTCCAGGGGACATGGGGTCTTTCTCTCCCTCACCTGGCTTGTCTCTGGGAAGAGTGCCCGGGGCAGCATCTGTGGGCTCCGTGGATGCCTCCGTGAGTGTACTTTCTCTTTGGCATCCTTCCGTATGTTTTAGTCAGTCTTCTCTCTCGTTTCGTTAAGTATTAGAGAGCATCCAAAAGAAGGCTATGAAGGTGGTGAAGGGCCTTGAGGGGAAGCTGTGTGAGGAGCAGCTGAAGTCACTTGGTTTGTTCAGCCTGGAGAAGACTGATGGAGACCTCATCGGACTCTGCAGCTTGCTCAGGAGGGGAAGAGGAGGGGCAGGCCCTGGTCTCTTCTCTGTGATGACCAGTGACAGGACCCGAGGGAATGGCTTTAAGCTGCGTGTGGGGGGGATTTACGTTGATATTAGGGCGAGGTTCTTTACCCAGAGAGTGTTTGGGCACTGGAACAGGCTCCAGAGGGAAGTGGCTGCAGCACTAAACCTGACAGAGTTCAAGAAGCACTTTGATAGTGCTCTCAGGTGCATGGTGTGATTATTGAGGTGTCCTGTGCAGGGTCAAGAACTGGACTTGGATTATCCTTGCAGATCCCTTCCCACTGAGGTATTCTGCGACTCTTTCACTGTTAGCTCCTATGCAAACATTTTTCTCCATGTATTTTCAGTGCAAACTGTCTCTGTAGGGTATAGGAGATGGCATTTAGTTTTCTTGGACAAATTAGCAGAAACGAAACTGTTAATAGGCACCCAGAAAAATGCAGGAGCAAAAAAAGCATGTGCAAATCTGTCCCATGGCATATTCCAGCCTCCCAGCTGTTCTCAGCAGGGGTACTTTCTGAGTTGCACATGGTTTCTGTACCTTCAGAAGTCTCCAGTTGCTTGTCCTCCACAATGGTGTCCATCTTTTTATGAATCTATGCAATCTCTTAGTTTACAGAACATTCTTTGGGTAGGAGTGTTCTACATGAAGGTGATGTGCAATGAGCTGGTTCTTTTTAGCCTGACTCATTAGGTTTGTTTGAGAACTTCTTGTATTAGAAAAGGTGAATCACTGATGTCTATTCAGTGTGTTTGTGCACTTCACTAACTAATAGATATCTGGCATGCTCTGGTAATCCTCTTTTCTAGACTGAGGCATCTTCAATTTTCTTCCTTGTTCCTTGTATGGGAGCTGTTGCACAACTTAAATCACCCTCATAACCCTTCTATGAATGTTTCCCAGTTCTCTCTTATCCTTCTTTAGATGAGAAGACAAAAATTACAGTGCTCAATTAGTAGGTGAAAAGTAGATGAGTATAGTGGCACAAAGATGGAATGAGTTATGTTTTTCTGCAGTAAAACACAAAAATAAGTGGAATGCATGTTTTCTGAACAAGAACTTGTTTGAACTGGGGACTTACAGGGAAGTGAAAAGCTGATGAAAAATTACGGGCCAGATAAAGAGTTACTAGAAGCTGTGTCATCAGTTCAGAATTCTAAGTAATTTTTAGTTGCTACCTTGTTTGACTCTCATTTCACTCTGTTTGAAGGATTCATTGAAGTGAAAACAGCATTTTTCTTGTTTGCGGCAGCAGCAAGAACCAGAAGTAACACACATCTTTTTGTGTTACTGCTTTGGGGGGAAATCCATTGAGAAGTCTTGAAAAAGGAGATGAAGATCATTTGGTGATTGATATTATGTTGTTTCAGAAGTGGAATTTTAAATTGTTATTTCTTTGCTAGCTTTCTATTACTGCAGTTAATGCAAAATTTTGTAAGTTTGTTACACTTCTGCTATGGTACACTCTGCCAGAGAAACAAAGGCCTTTCTTTTCCTCCAGTGTTCTCAATGCTGTTGCTTTGGTCATAACTAGAATTACAGGGGCACTATGTTGTCCTTCCAACTGTCCACTTTTGTGTTCTAGGATTTTTTCCCACTGTGTTTTATTTTGCATGGTAGAAATGATTTATAGCTGGAGTGCACTTGGTGTTTGCATTGCTGATAAACTTCTCATATACATGTCATGAAGAGATGCTGGTATACATTTAATTTTGGACTGGCATGATGATAAATGGGATACTGAACACCCTAAACCTTGTGTTGTTTAGAATCTTTCCTGTTCTTGTCTTGTTTAAGAAAGTAGACATTTTCTGTTCATTCCACAAAAAATGTTACCATTGAGATCTTGAGTTGCACAGAATTATTTATAAATTGCTCTGCTAACAAACTGGTGTCCTAATACAGGCAGATATCACTTTAACCATTTATACTTCTATCTCTGGTTTCTAACTTTTAGATCTAATAGCTGGGAATTAAAAGTAGACTGTAGAATTGGTATTGAAGTAATATACAACCAGAGTATTTAAAAGCTTTGTTGTGGGATGTGAATATTGACACTTCAAGTTTGAATTTGGATGGATTTGTGAAGGAACTGTTTTAAGTCCAGAGGAATATTGGTGGCTACAAAATTTCAAGCAGTGTTGGACAGTAGGCCAAACTGGAGACCTAAATATTATGGAGAATGAATTACAGTTAAACCTTTTCATTTCATATCCAGAATACATAAATATTGTGGGATAACTTTAATACAGGAATTATAAAATACTTCTTGCAATAAGTCTTTTTGTATGTAGACTTGCAGTCTGTGAATTAGCCTCATTGCCTTTCAGACTGTAAAATAAGTGGGTCAGGACTTCAAACTGCTACTGCTCACAAAAAAGGTAACAGAAGCCCTTGGTCTTGTGATGTGATCTATGTGACTGAGCAGACTGGGCTTTTTAATTACATGTTACACTAAATATGCTTAGTTCCAGTAGATCCAAAAGCAGGAAAAAAGTGATATTACATTTACTTTATAAAAGCCTTTGCCCTATAAGTAATAGGCATCTCAATTTAAAAGTAATGGACTAGCCTGATTTTTCTCTTACACTGCTATAGCAGCATAAAACCAGGATGAGAGTAGAATGGAATTGGCACCAGTTTATCCCAGTGTCTGCATCAACTTATCTAAACTACTGATTTCCTTCATTTCTGTTCACCAAATGGAATAAAATAGTTAGCTTCCAGTTTAGGTTCTGGGTAATCCCAGAGTATGGCCTCAAGAGAATACTGTTGTTTTTTCTGAGGAATAATGTAAGAATTGATTTCTGTAGTGTTATATTGTTATTTTAGTGGGGCATATGACATACTTTAATTGAATCTTTGTCAAATATATCTTCCATGGGTTTGAATCAGTAGCAGTAACTGGCTGCTACCTGCTGCTGTATGGATTTCCCAGTGTGATTTTAGGTATTGTGTTGCAACAACTTAAAAAAAATGTCTTCAGGGGCAGCAGACCTGCGACAGAGAAAGAAACAAAACAGCACAGAATCTGACAAAATGGTTCCAGAGGAGAGAAACAAAGACAATTCAAAGCTGGGAAGGTCACCAAAATGTAAGCTACAGAATTTTTAGCTGACTTTTGATTGTTTTTTTCATTATTCTCTTACATTTTATGGGAAGACATTTGTAGCACAGTAATTTATAACAGACTTACAGAATTAGGTTTTCAAGTATTTCAAGAGAAAACAGGCATGCACATTAGAATTCTTTAATAATGACATTTCATGTATTGGAGAGTGAATTGGTAGTGTTGGACTGTTTCCAGGCTTGGGGAGGTAGAGGCAGGGGAGTTAAGAAATTTACTCTTACTATTTGTATACAAAGAAATATTTTTATTGCTCCTGGAATGATGTTCTGGTTGGAAGCTGATATACATGAAATAATGGTACTGAAACAAGAATGGACAAAAAGTCCTTACAGCTTTCCAAGAAACAGAACTAAAACTAGGTATAATTTTAGGCAAGTGCTCACCAAGTTACCAAAAGCTTTTATGTTAAAAGTACATAAACTCGAGGGAGCTACAGATGAAGTAGACACCCTTTGAACGAGTTTGGTAAAATTCAGATTTGTTTGTTCTTATGTTCAAAAACAGAATGGAAAACAGAAGGTCTCAGACATTATGTTAGATGTGGTATGCTATCTCTGTCTGTTAATGTCTTTAAGAAGTTTGTGATGTTTTGGGTAGAATCCAGAGTTTGCTCTATTTATCTTGAAGAGGCTTTTCCTTCTTGGAATTCATTTGAAAACAAAGCTTACTGGAATAAATTTGCAATGTAGTTTGTGAGTATTTTGTCTGAAGGTCCTGTGAAGCAATGATAACAACTGGGAAAGAAAAGTAAGGACAGGAATAACAAACCAGTTTTCAATGTATCTGCTGATAGTGTGATAATTCTCATGCCAGTAAGTTTGATTGTTGTTCAGAAATAAGAGTCATGTGTATGATGTACTGTTTGTTTCTCAACCCTCTGGACTATTTTAGCTTTTCCACTGTTCATTTTCAGATATGTTAATCCAGCGTTTTGCAAAGCTTTTCTTTGGCTGTCTCGCAGCAGTCACCAGTGGAATGATGTATGCTGTGTACCTCTCTACATATCATGAACGGAAATTCTGGTTTTCCAGCAGGCAGGTAAAGATAAACTACTGAAACAAAAGCCAAATTGTGTCCTTGAAATCAAATCTGATCTATGTCATGTTGAAACTACTCGCAGAATCCTGTTCTTCTACTGAGGCCTCTGTCTTTGAAACAGCTTCTCTTTTTTTTGTCTTCTTAATTTTCTTTCCTTTTTTCCTCCTGCTAACAGTTGTCATGGCTTGTCATGCTTTTGTATGTATTTTTCATGCCATCCTTTATCCTTAAAATACCTTTCTAAAATATGAAAAATAACTGAAGCATATTGGGATTGCAGAAGTTAATCAACAGGATTATGTGTTGGACTATTTGGGGTTGGTTTTTTGTGTTTGTTTTGGGCTTTTGGGGTTGTTTTTTTGCATTTTTTTGTTGGTTCATTTGGTTTTGTTTTCTTAAGAACTCCATTATTAAGTGAAGTATAGAAAGTTGAATGAAATTTGGGTTTGTGAATATGAAAAGATCCTGTGGATTTTGTGCTGACTTACGATGTGGATTTGAGTTGCTGTGATTCCGAGCATGTTTGCTAAGTTACAGAGAGCATTATGTACCTGATAAAAATGCTGTGAAAATTAATGTTTTGTAGAATATTTTGAAGATGTACAGTGAAGCCATAATCATATACCTTGTTACAAAACCAGTCTATCTGAAAATAGATTGTCTTCTCTGGAAGGAGATTGCAGGAGATTAATATTTTTTTTTTCCTAGGAACTTGAACGAGAAATTACATTTCAGGGTGACAGTGCCATCTATTACTCATTCTATAAAGAACTTCTAAAGGCTCCTTCCTTTGAAAGAGGTACAAAACTAATTTGTTTTATTAACTTTGAAAAGTCCTGTTCTCTTTGGAGAGAATAAAAAACTCCTGCAGTCTGGGGAGAACTAATTTTATTCTCTTATGTAGGTATATTGGTCTGATTAATTAAAAACTACACACTGTCCTAACTTTTCAGTGCCTTTTCAAAAAGAATATTTAACTATCCTGTATTCCAGCAGATTACCTTTAATACTCTGGGCCTGATATTACTCTTATGATGCCCTGTATCAAAGTTATCATTGAGTTTGCCTGTGTCACAATAGTGGATTTTCTGCCATGTAAATATAACTTATGTTGAATTTGGGAATGAGGGATGAAAATTACTGTTTTCCATCCTCTGTCAGAAGGCAGAAGAGTTTCTGTCACAAGCTGATGTGCTCCATCCTGTCCCTGCCAGAAGTTTTTACTCTTGTCAGCTGTGATGAATAGATGCTGATGAGCACTGAGTAGTGGGGACAGAAGGCAACAGGAAGGAGAACAGACTGAGTGACAATGATCTCTCCTTCCTTTGTGCTCCCGTTCTTTATCCTGCGCTGGCTCGGGCTCACTGACCCTGGGTCTCTAAACTGAAGGGAAACTATAGCAGTGAAAAGAAGAAGGAGCACTTCCGTGCTAGTTCAGGGAGTTCAGATGTGCACTGCACTAGCATGGGGCAGGATCTCAGGAGAGGAGAGGATATCTGCCTTGTCTTGCAGTGAATTAGTTCTGTCCCTTGGTGAAACCTCACTGAAGCCCGTAAAACTAAACTTTGTGGTTAGCATTTTATTGATTGAACAGTTTCTCTGCTGAAATGTAGCACATCAGCCATACCTGAGGTCTTTGGTACACTCAGTGCTTCATAACCTCTGGGGATATTGCCCATGCTGTGAGTGGATGGACTGCATGCCTCATTCAGGGATGCTGTCTCTGCAAACAGGTAGACTCATGTGTCTACAAGCTATTGCAAGGCATCCAGTCTTCAAGACTATGTTACAGCTGTCCTGAACCCAGTTATAAATCCTGAAAGACCTGGTTTGGCCTACAGAGAGCAGACTGCAGACCATTCACCAAGATATGCTCAGAGCTGGAAACAGTTGTCTGGTTTGACTGCTGTATTGTTTTTGAGCCTTTTGTTCTTCCCCATATCTCGATTTGGATTGTTTTTCTCTATTGTCCTAAGTATTGACAAGTTTTTTCTTTATTTACAACATTTTGGAATGATCTTGGAATGATCCTTCAAGTATGGCAGCTTCAATTCGATCTTAACCCCATAGAAAGGCACACTGTGTTTGGTGAATGATTCTTAGAAATCTCAGGAAGAGATTTCTTTTCAGCTCAGGCAAAGCTGAAAGGGGTGATGAGGCTGTTATATCTGATGTCCTTCTGGAGATGGGTTTGATGCATCCTGCTTATCTCTCTTAGATCTGCCTCACTCCTTAAGATTTTCCTATGAAGGTGATCTGTTGGCAAGTAGTTCCAGGACTGCATCAGTGTGTTACTGAAAAGACTCTGCTTCAGATGATTAGTTTTGAGCCTTCTATTTAAAGACTAGATGAAAAAAGGGTAATAATTTTCCAGCTATATCAGCGTGTGGAATGACATCCAACACAGAAGTTTCTCTTTCCTTTAAAACTAGGTATGCTGAATCAGTCAGCAGCTTTAATAATCAAATCTGTTTCCTCCTACCTTTGAAGACACTTTGGCCTCTTTTAGGAGCAATAGTAGTAAGTGATTCCAAGAATAATTTTTTTTTGTCTGTAGGTGTTTATGAGCTGACACACAACAATAAGACAGTATCACTGAAGACCATAAATGCTGTCCAGCAAATGACTTTGTACCCAGAGTTGATTGCCAGTGTTTTATATCAAGCATCTGGTAGCGAAGTATGTGCATTTCTTCTATTTTCTGTGCCTTCATTATGGTTGTATCTGTATGTGTGAGTATGAGACTTTCTGTGCTGTATCCAATGAACACATACATTTTTTGTTGAATGAGTCGAGCTAAGGCTCTCACCAGGTCCAGGTTCTCCTCAGTTTTGATCAGTGTCTGGCACAGGATTTTGGGGGTTTAATGCTAACCACTTACCTTTTCTGTTATTCTTTACTTCTACAGACTGCTTAGAAATGCCAGGGGTATCTGTGCTATCCATTAAAAACAGGAAAGTTAACTCCTTTGGACTACAGAAGTCTGCTATAGTGGTACCTGTCTGCCCATGCTCGTAGGGAAAAAACACTTCTGTAGATTCACCTTTTGTCAGTTTCCACTCTACTCAGGTTTTGTTCTGCTTATGCTGCCTACTTATGTCCTCTCATTATCTTTCCTTTTTTATTATTTACTTATTTTGGAACCATTTTTGCCACATCTTTACTTCTTCAAGTTTACTTCTTCCCTTTTATAACTTCTTTTAGTAGTCCTTTGAACTTTATATCCCACTGCAGCATAGGTTTATTAAATCTGACACAGAGTGTTCAAGCTAAAGCAAATTCAAAAATCATGGCACTGGCAAGCTGAGTCCTGAAGTGTGCACTTGATTCACACTGCTTGGTTCTTCCTGAGCCCCAAATAAAAGCTTGCCCAGTACTTTTCTAGAATAGGAGGCATCTCTTACCTGTTTGTAAAGCACCTAGCACATTGTTAGCAGTAACAAATTGTAAATAGTAATAATTTCCAGCTTCAGCTCAGTTGCCACTATGTCTCTTCGTTTTTATTTGTAATTTCAGGAAGTTATTGAACCAGTGTATTTCTACATTGGTATAGTTTTTGGACTGCAGGGAATTTATGTGACTGCATTGTTTGTAACCAGTTGGGTTATGAGTGGGACTTGGCTGGCAGGAATGCTGACTGTAGCATGGTTCATTATTAACAGGTAAGAAAAACATCTTTATACAATCTAGTTTGTCAATAAGACATTTTAAAATATGAGTGGATTGAAGTGATTTTAATTAGTGGATTGAAATGCTTACTGTGAGAGCAATATCTTGTGGTGAATAGAAAACATTTCCAGGAGATTCATTGATTCTCATGATGATTTTTTTAATGGAAAGAGCTCCTGTTGTCCAAACCATCCACATTATCAGTTGAAATGACTTTATGTATATAAAGTATTCATACACAATTTCATTTTTCAAAAAAATTTGCTCAGAAGGTTTGTGCTGATGAAGAATGAAGACAAGTGTCTAAAACAGCTGTAAAACAGAACTGCACTCTCTGGCCAGCTCTAAATATTGTGACAGTTGTCCAGTGGCATAGAAAGAAATGATCAAATGCAGGTTTTTTTTTAAAGAATATTTGATCTTTTTAATCTTTTTGTAGTGGGTTTTTTTGCACAGTGGAATTTTCTTAGATGATCTTAATATCAGGATTTTTTTATTTTTAAACCATTAACTTGGAATTCCCCTTCCCCTTATGAAGCACCACAGTAATAGGGAGCCCCGTTTGGGCAATGAAAACCTATGTTCATGCTCTTGGTTTGTCAGCATGGAGCTCTTGGGCTTTCTGTGAGCTTGAGAGCACTTGAAATAAAAGAGCTATGGAGCAAAATGTTGGAGTTATACCTTTAAAGTTGAACTGTTGGGAAGCATCTTCTAGGAGTGTGAAGTCATCATGACAGAATCTGGGATTAGTACCTGAAAATACTGTTCATCAAGCTGGTATGAACAGTGGAAAGTAGGAAAAGTGCTGAATAAAACAGTAATTTTTTTCAGCAGTGAATAACATTAAACAGTATCAACAAAATGAAAGGTTTAGTAGTTAAAAAAGCTCTGAAAATGCCTATGTAAGAGGCTTCAGAGGAAAAATGAAAGGTGATGCTTTTACATACCTAAATGATAAGGGAGCTTGAGGCTCCTTTTTAAAGGCATAGAAGATACAAAGACGACTATGTACCTCTGAGCCTGATGCCTTTGATCACATTTGAAAGGGTGGCTTGTGCTTCTGAGTCACTTTAGCACTTTAGAGAACTTTCACCTACACCTCTAATTGTGTGGTTACTGTCAAGTCATTCCATGAGAAAACCCTGCATGCTCCCCATCCGTCTTTAATCTCTTATTTTGCTGGGCAGAATTTTTCCCTATAGACAAAATACTTGTTGCTGCTGTGAGGGAGCACCAGTTTGTATCATAAGTATGTTGTTCTCAACTACCTAAGTCACTTGTTTAAAACATAATGTATGAGAACTGAAAGGAGTCTTCTCTCTCAGCTATGAGCTGATTTTCATTGCAGGTCAGAAAATGCTCAAGGCAGATGCTTTTTGGCTTCAGTCCTATAAATGCCAGCTAACATGGAAACCTGTTTAATCAATGAATATAAGTTGGGCCTTGTTAATAAATTTATGAACTCTTTCAGCAGCAAAATTGTATCAGCGTAACTTTGCACCAAAGTCATGAAAAGTTTGCTTGCAAGGCCATGTTTACAGCAAGAAGTGACGTTTAGGCTTTCCTTGATATTTTTGTTCCATAAATATTTTAATATTTTTGTTTCTTTGTACTTTATTCTAGGACAGATACTACAAGAATTGATTACTCTATACCATCAAGAGAAAACTGGGCTTTGCCGTATTTTGCATGTCAAGTAGCAGCTCTCACAGGCTATTTAAAAAAGAACCTAAACTGTTCTGCTGAGGTAAAGCAAAATTAGTTTCTTAATAAAAGAGCTGCTGGTAAAACTGTACTCTAGAGTAGTTACTTCTGCTATTGTTGTCCTTCTGGGCAGAAAACAGTAGATGTTTTGTTTCTTCTTTTCAAAAGAGCCGGTTGGATGTCACCTAGGCATGTGCAGTTTTTGCTAAGCAACTTGTGCCCTACCTTGTTATGCCCCTAGGGGAGTTTAGAGAGAACAGTGTGGTTAATGGGCTGTGTGCTGCTTTCTATTTAATCAACGGAGGCAGGATTTTTCTCATGTACACT
>VWYI01011187.1:0-10131 GCA_013399455.1 Anthoscopus minutus | reverse complement strand
TTGTTGAGGATTGAATTGGTCAATAAATTTGAGTTTAAGAGAGAAATAATATAGGTAAGTTTTTCTCACCCGAGGGAGTTTGTGGCTCATATTATAGTTTGGGGTGTGTTGTTTTTGTTGGTTTTTTTTAAGATAGAAAAGTAAAGACAAGGAGTCCTTTAGAAGGTGGAGAGCATAGTTGATGCACTGTAGTCTTTCATTTTTGCTATGGAATTGTTATTTGAGAAAATGCAGATAACTATTTTTAGTCCTCGCAGATGACACTGGTAGTAATGTATAATAATTTTAATACAGTATCTTGACTAGAGCTTTGAGTAAAGGTACAATTGCTATAACATCTTGAACATTATGAGTTTAGAGACTGAAGAAAACATGCTTATTTAGAATATGGAAGACAGAAATAGTGAATGGAATGAAAGTAATTCAGGCACTGTAGCTATCAGCCCATGTATCTGTGATGCTAATTACAAAAAAAACTAATTAGATTTAGGCACAGTCTCACTGAGTTACAAAACCTGAATGAGCTTCCTCACAGTTTTCTGACACATCAGTTAGAAGATATCTGTAGAAGCATAAATGTCTTTATTACTTCAGTTATCTTATTTGGTTGCTCTAAGTGTAATGAAAATAAAAGCTACAATACTGGAAGCAAAATGTTTGCCCAAAACCCATAAACATAAAATGCAGTCTAAGTTTATGTTTAATGCTTTAACATCTGAGCTAAGTAGTTTCGGTTAACAGTCCAGTTATATGTGCTCGTTTAAACATCTTGTAAGATACAAGGTTCTGTGACATTTACAATACAAAATCCCATTACTTCTAACATGGCATTTTAAAGAGATTAAGTAATTCAGATGCTTCTTTTTGGAAAATTTCCACTCAGATCTATCTATAGTTCTTAAAACTTCAGTTTCAGCAGACTTTCTAACAAGAGGGACATGTAGTACTATAAACAAGTCACAAGAAAATGTTGTAACAAAAGCAATAAAAACTAACTCAAACATCAAAAAATCACATAAACAAGAGGGAATACGGATTCAGGACCTAGGAAGATGCAAAGCTGATCAAATCTGTCTGCCTGTATCAGCATGGAAGTGAAGATAAAAGGGATGCTGTCAAACCTACATCTAGATTTATGTCGAAATATCTATATAATAAAATACCTATATAAGTCTAAGACAGATGGTTTCACATGCCACAAATACAAAAAAATATAAAAATATGCTTTGCTGGAATTCTTAGCCTCCATTAAAGTAAAAATTAATCTTAGAAAAGTCTCTGGTTTTAACACCTCTATAATAGCAAACTGCTTGCATGTAAAAATTTCCTTAATATTAAGTAATAGTATTTGTTTAAAGGTGTCAATTTCAAGAAGAGAACCTAAAGTATACCAATGCTCATCTATTATTCTGTCATACACACAAAGATAGTGTTTATTTTATTGCAAGAAATTAATGCCATAAACAAACTCCAGAAGAGACCAGAAATGCAGATCTATTCATCATTTCACCATGAAAGTGAAATAGAAAGACACTGAGTATGGAAAACAGTGCCCCATGCTCCTTAACAGAAATACTTAAAGGAAACCAAGTTACAGATATAAATATATAAATATAAATAGATATAAAAACACAAATATCAAAGTAAGGAATATGATGGCAGTGCAACACAAATTTCTAGTATTTAGGAAAAGCAAATATTTGTTTCTTGTTCTAGTTGCAGCAGTCAGTAGCATAACTGCAGTAATAGAAGACATAGCAATTTCTCTGTCTGTGTTTTAAAATGATCTTAGGGCCTCAGAAAACAAAAGAGAACAAAACAAAACCAAAAAATCCAAACCAACAAAGAAAATAAAAACCCTATCACAACTTTCTAGCATCTTGAAACCTTTCAAACTTACTATTTGGTATTAAATGGAAAGCTCCTTTTTGACAGCTAACAGGAATAGGTGCTTTCTTTTATCTCTTTTCTTCTTTTCTCGGTTTTGAGGAAATGGCAGAGAGAAATGCATGTCATTTAAGCCTGTAGGATTTATTTTCTCATGAATTCCAGTGCCATCTTGGTGCTTGTTTTGATTGTTTCACTTAAAACAAAAACCTTGGGATTTATTTTGTTGTGCTTTTATTTTTAGTTTGGATATCTGTTTTTACTTGTAGCCTTCTGTACACTGTGCTTTTCAGAACACAATGGTACATGGACCAATATCAATATATTATGGGATCTTCAGAGACAAATTTTTGTAACTGAAAGCAAGGAATAATCATAGTAAAGTTGATTAAGATTCAGGGCAAAAGCCCTGTGTTGCTACCACAGCTTTCATGACTGGCATATATAAACTTTGAAAAGCCCTGGTTGTTTTTTATCCTATGTCATTTACACTGAATTGCTTTCTGGTAAAACCACCTTCCTGCCAAGTCGGCACAGTGGGGACAGCAGTGCCCCGAATGTCGCAGTCTCTTGTGCCAGGTAATGTGACCACCACTGGCACATCAGAAGCCTTGAACCAGCCTGAACTCTGGGAAGGGATGTCCTGGTGTCAGTGTGCTGGAGCAAGGGAACAAGCTCTGCAGGAAGGGCCTTTGGGGATCTTGGCAGATTCCCCACTGAGCAGGAGTCAGCTGAGCACAGGTTCAGTGATGAAGTCCCATATGAGGGGCTGTGCTAGCAATAACATAGTCAGCAAGTCAGTGGAAATGGTTATTCTCAGCTATTCTCATCTACTTGCATTCCTGAGGCCACACCTGAGGTAGCTCCTCCTGTGTCCAGTTTTGTATTTTAAGAAAGTTAGTGAGGTAGGAAAGTATTTTAAGTTAGTAAGGAGACTGGTCTAAAGGACTTGAAGGATCTCTCATACCCTATTTGATTCTGTGCAAATATCCTGTTAATGAAGTGTTAGATCTCTAGATGAATATTGAATATTATTAACTGTCTGTAACTGATCACCATATTTAATAAGATAAAGAACAGCCGGAGTTTTAGTGCAATCCACTCTATCACCAGCACCATGTTTCAAATGATAAAATATTCAGTAATTTTTATAATGAAAGTTGAGGGGGTTTTTTAATTTTGATTGCCTGTTTTGGTTACATCAATTCTTAGCCAAGGAGTTCCCTTCCGTGATCTTTCATCAGCCACTTATGTAACTTTGTGCCACTGGGATAAGGCATTCAGGTCTTTGTGTGTCCTCTGAAGCTGAGTTAGTATCTAGACACCCTGTGGTTCCATGGAGAGCACGTACTATTGCTTGGCTCTCTTGAATGCTCTGGAGAGCCCTCTTGCTGTGTAAGGATCCTAGCATATTAGCTTTGATATTTGAATGGGATATCAAAGCTGAGCATTGTGAATGTCTTCTCCTCATAGCATTAAATTAAGTCTGCTTCCAGGCTCTAATTTCAATATATATCAATGCAGAAGGGCTGACAGATTCTCACTGTCTCAGTGGGATGTTGAGGGGATCATACTGTAAGTTATTTTGTTACAGCACTGTTGGGATCTTTGTCAGAACCTTAGGTAAAAAGAACAATATGCTTGGGAGGTGATTATTTTACTCAGTTTACTTGAATGCAATAAAAGGATCTTTGTTTTTTTGTCTTTCTGTCTGAAGAGGTGAAAGAGATTACTGAAATGAAAGTGACACAGAATTGTGCCATTGCCATCAAGTAATAGTAGATACTGTGATTATTGAATCATGAAAGAAAAATGAGCAATCAGCTGATAAATATCTAAGTCTTCAGGCCAAGCATGGTAATTTTTGCAAACAGCATATATAATGCTTTAAAACCCCTTTAAAAGCAAAGCATCTCATATATATCTATTCTGATACTTTGTCTAATTTATATTGTGCGTGATGGGTAGTTTATATTACCTTTTCTGGCAAGTATATAGAGTTCAGTATTCATGTTCACCATCAAACTCACTACAAAGATTAGGTTAATTATTTTTTGGTAAATCAGGAATTAATAACTGCCCATTAACCTCTACATGTAATTTTGAATGTTGACATATTAATTAAGCAGCAGATGTCTTCACCTGACATCTCACCTGAGATCAGAGAACCCCAGGAAGATACAGCAACTTCATAGAGCAGTATTCTGATTCAGTAGTTGGCTTTCTTCTAGGTTAGTACTAGAAATAGAGCAATATAGCATGTAAATATAAATAGATAATTTACAAATGTAGAAGGTGGCAGTGATATACTCTATATTATACACAAAACAAACACATGCACAATCATTGAGAAAATTATAATTGTTCTTTCACAACAGTATATAACTAAAATCTAATTCTCTTGGCAATCATAGGCATTTAAATAATCTGGGTATCTTTCTGAAGTTTAGTTACTGCAACTATTGTGTCACTTTTTAAAAACTTAGATCAGTGTACTTTCCTACCACTACTCAAAGAGCTTTTGTTGTTCCTATTGGAAAATCTTTGAAGTTAAAAAAGCATATTCCACCAGCATTCAGATGCAGGGGATTTCATAGGTACGTACACAGTGCCTAACTTACCACGGGTGGTAAGGAAAGGAAAGTATTGGCATTTGTAGAATAAAGTTGCTATAAACACATAAAGTTGCATTGAAAGTTATAAAATGCAATTGGACATTATCCTGTGCCAATGCTGTTTTGAGAAGATTATTTAAAGAAAAATTTTGAAGAAACTTCTAAGAATGCTTTTCAAATTCTTTTGGCATAAAAGTGCTTGAAGTAAGCATTGCTTTGAATGTTACATAGTAAAGTTTAGGAATCCAAGAAATGAAAGGTAGGGAAGACAGTGCTTTGAATCTTCATACATTCCTAGTAAATTAAGTCAAAATTCAATAAATAAAATTCAATAAAATAAAAATTTTGGTTTAAAAAAACATTATGTTTTGGTTTTTTCAAAAAGACCCAATGCATATTTCCTGAATACACTAAGTTCAATAATTATGAACATAATATGTATACCCAGGGGAAGTAGATGATCATCAGTAGTATATATTGGTACAGAGAAAGTACTTATTGTATCTGTTGCTCTTGGTACTGCCCCATTATCCTTGGTTTTGTTGCCTTTCTATTGATTGGGAAATTAAACACTCAAAAACTTGTCAAAAGGCATAAAAACTTGAAAACTGATAAATATTGGGCGGTTTCAGAAAACTGACATATCTTCCTTTACGGATATATTTCTTCTTACTGCAGATCTAATGCATTTGAAGTGCTGGCACTCGATGGAGTTAGTACTGGGATACTTCAGTTTTATACAGCCCAGGAGAGTGCTGACTGGCTGAGAGCAATGTCAACTAACATCAGTGATTTGACACTTCAAAATGTATGTTACTTTCTGCATATTTTGTTGTTTATGCTATTGTAAAATTATTTCTAGTTTTCAAAGGGTAAAAAACAATTCACCTTTAAGTACAATATATAAAATGCTTGTGTATGGGGAGGAAAAGGAGAAAGGAAAAAGCAGCAAGAGGTTGCCTGATCAAAAGTATCAAGAAGTTTTCAAGGCTTACAGTGTTAGCATAGAACAAAAACCAGTAGAAAATCAAATTATGTTTATAATTTTAAAGACTTTTAGGGCAAATGTTTTATCCATATTGGTAATTTCAGCGAGCTTTAGATGTGACCAAATATTTCATTTTTACATTTTCATAGTTAAACAGTGGTTGAAATTAGCATTTCTTGATTTTGAAACAAACATGAATATTCTGTAGCTAGTGAAGTATGATTTACTGAGGCTTACTGGAGACAGTAATTTTGCATCTCTAAGTTGTCTAAGAGTTGATTTATTTAAGGTCACATTATTCCATCTGACTTCCTAGAAGTATAAGGATGCTTATGATATTTTAAGTTACTCCTGTAAATTAATAAGTAACAATTGCCTTTGCAAGCAGAAGTATTAACTAATCTCCAGAGAAACAGATAATTACTATTTGGACGGCACATTTATTATTCCAACAAAGAGCAGCTAAATATTGATAATTATGGAGTTAACCATAAAGCTAAATAGGGAACTCAATAATGTACAATTTTGAAAATATATTTGTCTTTAAGAGATGATAAAATTCAGTTATGAAAATACAATAGCACATCTGTCCCTAAAAGAATTGCCTGTGGAGGTTTTAATCTTTTTTTCTCTACATATGTAGAGTCTCTAAGTTCTTTCAAAAATTATGATTTAGTAGCTTTATATTAGTTCTTTATACTGTAAACGAACTGTTGCTTAGGTCTCCAGATTATATTATCTAGAATTTGTATTAGATTTTAACATAAAGCTTTAAGTCTGTTGGTTAAAACAGACTTAAAATTTAATTTGTTTTCCTAGTCTTCAAAAGCTACATCAATCACATTTGATCATAATAGTTCATTTATTCTATTAATTTAAAATATTCAATTGCTTAAGCAATCTCTTTGCCAAAATCAGACATTTTTTCTTATGATGCATTCCCTTTAAATACCATTTAGTGACTCACATAATGTACAGGGTATTGTTATTTGATAATTCTAAGGGTATTGTTATTTGATGATTCTAAGAAAGTGTATGGTAATATTTCTAGAGCAATTCAAATTCATCGTTACTAAGCCTTTTTTTTTTTCTTTCTATAGAAATTAACTGAATAAAAGCCACTCCAAGGATATAAGAATAATAATAAAATTAATAAGGATAAGAATAAGAATAAAAGTAAATGTGGGCAGCTTTTGTTAGTCATAGGGTGCTAATCTGTTTTTTTCAAAGGACTGTGTGCAATAACTATGTGTCCTGACACAGTATCTTCACTGTGCTGCAACCAGTCAGCAGCAATACTTTATTATAAACTGAGTTCTTTCTTAGTCTTCTCCTCTGTCTATTGATAGTGAATTCTGTCAGCAAGATAGTCCACGTGGTATTCATGTGACTGGCTGTTCCCAGGAAGGGCCTGAGAAACAAGACATGATGAATGTTCACCTTTTGCATTCTTAGTGAGTTACAAGTAAACTCTTTGCAGCTCATACGAGAATCATGCAAACTTTTTTGCTTAGACTGTAGCTTTACAGGTTTTGTCAGATGTGCAGCCTGTGGTACAACTGGAAAGATCTGGCCAGAGCATTTATTTAATTATTGATCATCAGAAGGGGAGATACAGTAGTCAGTGAGAATCTCTTGTTGCAAACTATTTTTAAGGTGAGGATTGAGAGGCTGGAATACAGCAGAAGGAAGGACAATTCTCTGCCTCTGGGCAGCCAGAAAACACAGACCATCGTCTGTAGTGCTTAGGATAGGGCCTTTGAATTAGGCTTCTTGGGAGTCAGTTAGGAATCCTTTTTATTATCTTAGTCTTATAATTTCAAAAAATGATTATTTTCTTATCATACCTCTGACACTGACATTAGAAAATGAATCTGTAATTCCTTTAGAGCTTCTTCTTGTTTCTGCACTTCTCCACTTCTGTAGAGTATCTCTCAATTTTCCAGAACCAGAGATAACCACTACTCATTCAGAAATTGTTTCAGAGAGTTCCTTATCTGGTTTTGGGTTATTATCATTAGTACTTGCTGACTTGAAGTTCAGTTGCTTCCCAAAATAGTTAAACTATTGATTTCCTATCCTGTCCCACACCATCATCTCAGTGTGGAAATTAATTACTAGATACATGATCACTATAAGCTTTTTTGCTAACACTGTTGGCATAATGTCAGCATCCATACCTGAGCTATTACTGGGTTTTTAAGCAATACTTTCCATTATTCACGTTTCACTTCCACACATTTCTGTATTTTATTTTGCTTGTATTTGTTTCATGACTTTAACAACTTTTCTTGTACCTTGGTGATTCTTACTTAAACTATGCCCATTTGTGTTAGTCTTATATACATTTTTTGTCCTACATATTTGTATGGCATTTTGAATAATTTCTTTCAGAATTTTAGATCTTAAAGAGCTCCTAATAGGGATTGTTTTCGTACATTGCACCCAATATTCCCTGTATCAATTTAATATATTTCTTTTTTTTTTTAATTTTACCTGAATACAGTCATATTTAGTAGCTCTTTGTCCAATCTGCTGATGCCAGGAGACAGTCCTAGTGTAGGTAGTGCAAAAATAGCTCTGCCGCAATGTGACACTTCTGCTAATGTCAGACTACTCTTTTGAAGTACTGAAACATCTAACTTCTATACAAAGACAAGCTTTCTGGGGATCAAGTGCATAGGAGGAGTTATCTTTCAACAGTGCAGAAATGAGGAAGTTGTCACTGCATAGGAGTGCTGCCCCTTTATGTTAGCATATTTAGAGGATGTTATGTGGCAGATGAGAAATAATGATTCTGGTACCAGCCTGGACTTAGTTCTTAGATGACAGAGGAGCACATGGAATGCTGCAACATGGTGAAAAATGTAAGGGTGTCTTTCCAGCCCTCATTGCTGATGCATGCTTTGCATGCTTAGCTCAGAAAATCTCCTAGTTACAATAAACTTTACAAGCAATATGCATTTGCTTTTATTTCTGAGGACTCTTGCCCCAAATTATTCATCTGTTTGTATTCTGTTTTTTCACATACTTTTCTAGCAGCATGAAACTAAGCTATCATCTTCCTTTGTGATTCAATCCTCATTTTCAATGTTCTCAAGGCTTTTTATATTTGCCTTTGTCAGAAATAAATACAGGTGAATCAGCACCTCAGATTTATTTCTTCATACATCTCTTTTCTTGCAGAAGGAGAAAGTTGAATAAACTGAGGGAAGAGAGGTAACAGAAACTGGCAGTGAATCTTCCATGATGAAACAAGGAGCACAGGAAACAAGTTAATCTGCATGTGCTTCTCATTGCTCCCGTTCTTAATTTCTTCAGCTGAAGGGTTCTTTGTAGGCTGAAGTGACAATGCTGTAAGGGCTATGATTTTTAGGAGAAAAGTCTTTGGCATAATTTATATTTCTCTGTTTTTCACCTTTCAGATTGACAGCTATTAGATATATGCAGGTTTTCTCATGTATCTTAATTATTTTCTTTGAATATAGCACTGAACATAACTTTTGTCATAATCAGTATAAGCACTTAGAGGTAACGCTGTTAGTTCATTTAAATTATAGAGATTTGTTTCTTATATTTAAAACTTTCTCAAGGTTTTGTATTTTTTTCCAAATATATGTTACTTTTTTTAAAAAAATTGGTAAATAAATGAGTAGGTCATATGCAGATGCGAAAACAAGTTACAATGCACTTGTTCCACTTTAAACATTCTTTATGATTTTTATAAATCACTCCAACTGTTTCATTGGAGGATGGTAGGAACTTAAAATTTGATATTAAAGTAGGGTTATTAATCCAGATCATATTTATGCCCATGACAGCTTTTTAAATGTTATATATCTTATAGTCTGTAAACTTTTTTTATTTCTTCACATAAACATATATCTGGGCGGTATTCTGTATTGCAATTGTGTGAAATTTCTGTTGTAATTGGAAGAGACTTATGAAATATGAGCCTTAAACATGCATTAACAAAAAAGGAGAAGAAAGAAGTTTTAGACAGTCGTCGTTTATTTACACAGCCAAATATGGGGTACATGTATATGGAAACAAAGTTCTTGTGTGTACAAATACACACAATATACAAATATATAAATTTATGTATTTACTGCCTCAATGATTATATGAACAATTCTATTCCCAGGGTGAGAATGCATTTTTTTTTTCACTGCTCTTTTTTTGTGATTTTAAATGCAAAATTTCCAGTTGAAAGTACCACAGTTCAAACTGCAGAAGTTGTAAAGGAAAGTCAGTAAGGTTAGGATCCACATCCTCTAAACTTAGCCAAGCAGTAAGCAGTCACATAGGATACTAATATAGCTAGGAAAAAAATAGGTTCCTGTCAAGATCCTTCACTCTCACTATTGTCTTGAAAGAGAATAAAGGTATATTGTATGTGAGATAAATCCCAGCCTGCGAGGTATTTAGATTTAGGTAATTGGTTCTGAGTCTTTTCAGTTCCTGGCCTGTATGTATCTATTTAGAGCAGTGTGGCAAGTTCAGTTGAAACCGGGCAGAAACACCAATCTCGTGTAGTGGTTTTAAAATTGCCAATTTGAACTTCCCGGCCAACACACCAAAGAATGTTGTGGGTTTAGGTCTAGCTAAACTTACAAGTACACTTACTCATTTCTCTGTTGT
>VWYI01011184.1:816-21273 GCA_013399455.1 Anthoscopus minutus | reverse complement strand
ACATCAATCTTGACAGTTTTTGGAATCAAGTACTTGCCAAAATGATCTGCCCACCTGACAGCTTGTTATTTAAATACTTAAAATTAATTTCCTCTCCTTACTCTTGCAGAACACTGCTTCAGAGAATAAATCTTTTCTTAAATATAAATGAAAACTCTAGAAAAGAAGGTATTCATTCTCTGCAAAGAAGGGTCAGGATTTCTTTGAGCCACAAACCTAGATCTGTGCTTAAAGAGGAGCATGAGGAAATATGTCTGTTCTTTTACAACCACAATAACATAACCTTTTCAATTACATACCTGAAAACTAATGTTAAAGCAAAGGACCACTAAAGTATTAACTAAGTATTTTGGTTCTATTACCAAATAGAAAATCTACAGGATTTTCAGTGTTGAAAAAAATACTAAGATAAAGTTCAGTTCATTCATCGTAGAAATTGGCTCACTCAATTCACCCTGCATACGAATAAAACCTTCAAGTTATCTAGCAGATATTCTCCTAACAAGAATAAAACTAAACATTGTTATGAATTACAAAAGAAGCAATACTTAAGGTGAGTAATTTCTGTCTGTTAGAGCTTGAATACTTGAAAAAGATATATATAACAGGATCAAATATGAGAACTATCATGGCTTAGCCACAAACAGAAGCAAAGTACCATGCAGCTGCTTGCTCACTTCCCCATTCACCAAGGTGGGATGGAGAAGGGAATGGGAAAAAAAGTAAAACCCACAGGTTGTGATAAGAACATTTGAAAATGGAAAGAAAACATTATTAATAATAATTCAATGAAATGGGAGATAACAAAAAGGGAGGAGGAAAAAACTAAAACCCACAAGTGATGTACAATGCAATTTCTCACCATCTGCTGACTGATGTCCAGCTGGTCCCCCAGCAGTGATGGGCTCCTATCAGCCAACTTGACCCAGTTTTTATACTGGGCATGACATTCTGAGGTATGGAATATCCCTTTGGCTACTTCATGTCATCTATCCCTGCTATTCTCTTTCGCAGCTTCTTGTGCCCCTGCTCACAGGCAGAACATGAGACACTGAAAACTCCCCAACTCAAGATAAGCACTGCCCAGCAATATCTAAAACATCAGTGTTATAACATTTTCCACTATATGCTAAATAAATATTAATACATTATATACTAAATGAAAAAAACCCAAAGTACTGAACTAGCTACTAGGAATAAAATTAATTCTATCCCAGCCAAAACCAGGACAGAATCTTGTAATAAATATTTTAAAAACCAGTTATAACTAAAAGTTCAAAATGTGTCTTCCTTGTATTTCAGGATAAAAAGCACTTGGCTACTAATGTTTGCAAATCACCATCTTTGAATAAGACAAGTTTTTCTTTAAAACCTAATTTAAAGGTATCTCTCAGATATTGAATCAATAAAGGAATGGGGAAAAAACATCAGCTTCCTTTCAAATAAATACAGATATAAATATTAAAATAAAAGAAAAGAATATTGCCTTTACAACCAAGACATGTTTTGTAGTGAAATTACTTTTTTCAATATGTAGTTAAAAATGTGATGATTATTATTAAGTCTAAGACATTATTACTGTGCTAAACTTAAAGTGTCCATTGCCCAATAACTGAGTTGGGTAGTAGAAGGCTAAACTAAGGAAATGCATCTTGGGTGGAGACCTGTCAAACAAGAGTCTAGAAACACACTGTCACTTCTACATGAAATACGACTACACAGACAGGTGATGATAGACAGGAATTTAATCTATGTGAAGCAGAAAAGCAGCATGAAATTATGGCTTCTAGGCTAAAGTCAACTCATGAGTTTGTTTTTATCTAAATGTACTCACAGATATATTACAAGTGTGATTACAGGTGGCAACTACATGTTAATATCTGAGTAGCTATTTCTGTTTTACTGGTAGCATATCTAGACATATACAAACAGTGTGGGTAGCTCTGTGGAGCTTAAATTACTGTGTAGTAAATCTATGAATCAGCTCACAACACTGTGGGTGATTCTATTGGTATCATGTTTATTTTATTGTATTGGTCTAGTTTTAAAGTTTTAATTTCAAAAGTTGTTTTCTCACTACAGATGTTAAAGATGTGTATAAAACTGTGCCATACATTTATGAAAAACATCACAGCTAGGAAAAGTAATTATGGAAATTGTAATCTTAGTTCTCTGAGTCACTAAATACAGAAATACAAACATGAATACTACAGAAATATAAACACGAAAACTGTAATAAAGTGTATCTGACAGACATATTATATAACATGAACTCATCCTAAAATCCCTCCTCAGACAGGACGTGTCACATAAGTGTCTCCATACCCAGATGTTAAAGCTTGCCACTTGCCTCAAAAACCTATGCTTTATACTGTACACCATATTATGCTATCAATATAAACATGTGGCGCAAATTAGTTTATTTGCAGAGACAGAGCTTTGGAAGAGAAAGAAACATCAGACAAAATCAATACCAAAACAGAATCAAGAAAACAAATTAGATCTGCAGTATTGTTCTTCTTATTCCTGTTTATATGTTACTTTCCAATGCTTTAGTATTTTTTTTACTGTAAATTAGGTTTTTCAATTACTAAAGTGTACTACATGAAGTGTTCCAGAACTCAGATCTAACTGTGCATGGGTACACAAGTCGTGCTTCTTCATTTATGTGAAAAAAAGTAAATAAATATTAAGTAGCTATACCACATAATCTGAAAATTGATAATCTATAACTTTATGTTATAATGTTTATCTTACCAGGGATTTACCAAAAGGGTGTGACAAAAGGGGAATATTCTGATGTCTTTCCACTGTGGCTCATCTGCTTCTCTGGGTGTGGTGACTTTGCATGAATGAAACCAAAGAAACTTGTGCTATGGATTGAAACTAAAAGCTTTTGAATTCAGCTCATGTGAACTTGCTGCTTAAATTTCTGCTTAAAGTAATGCTCAAACTATGCACTGCAGTTCTTGAAACAGTAGCTACACGGGCTGACAGTATGCAGTGATGGGTATCAAAATTTCAGAAAGCCAACTGTAAAGGGCTTATGTGGTAATTTTTTTTTTTCAAGGAGGAGAGGAGCTGCAGATGTGGCTTCTGAAAGATGTCTGATGCTATCCGTAACAGATAACTCCAAGACAGACAGCTCCAGACAACTCCAAGAAGGAACCACTTCTGCCCAAAGCTGGTGCCTCTGCCATAACATAGACTTACCAAACACAGAATGGGGACATGAAATTGTGCAACAGCATCTGGGAGACTGGGGTGAGAATATGTGAGAATGAGAGTCTTGCAAGACCCCAGGGTCAGTGCAGAAGGAGGGCAGGAGGTGCTTTAGGCACCAGAGCAGAGATTTCCCTGCAGCCCCTGGTGCAGCCCATGGTGAGGCTGCAAATTAAGTAAGGGAAAAGTATATCCAAGCATGGATATAGAATGAAGACGAAACCAGAGCAGAAATTCATGGCATAGAAGAAACTAAAAATTAGGTACAATTGTATCACCCCAAAATGTTCTTACTTCTTTTCTCAAATAATCAACAATGGAAAATTAAGGAGGGCATAAGAGCAGGGCATGGAAAGACTGATCTTTAACCTGGAATTAACAATTCAGGTAATGTTGGTCTTCTACAAGCAACAATGAAAATGTTTCCAAGAACTAGACTAGTTTACTAAAGAAAATTTCTAAAATACATTTAATTTGAATATAGCACAGGTGAAAACAAGAATTGATGACAAAATGTATAAGAAGTAAGAGGATACTCAAAGGTAAAAGAAATAATTAATCTCTACTGATCTCTGGAAAAAGTGCTCTTACAAGCTTATACATGTACTATTAATTGATCCTTTCTAGATGTACCTTTCTAGGTTTTTATTCTATGGTGTAGACATCCCTAGTATCAATGACAACTCACATATTTTATTTTTAATATATATATGAGGTTTCACTACTGGAAAATCCACTTGTTTTAATGAAGTCTATCTGTCTAGAACAAAATAAGTGTGTGCTTTTCTCCTAAAGTACCAAACTAACATGAGAGAAGAGAAAGGAATCACCAGAATTTCTGACATGGTATCGCAGGCTAAAATGAATTTATCAAAAAATCCCAAACTGGCATCTCTCAGATCCCCCACATCTCAGGTCTATGTTAAAAATAGGCATCTAGAGACAGCTCAGCTCAACTGATATTTTCAGTCTAATCCCTCCCAAAAATGATTTTAGCTTCCTTTTTCACCGTCAGATTTAGCTTGCAAACACTTGGTTAATATATTTGAAATAGCCTTCACATGTAGGAGGCAAGTAGCAATGCGTGTATGAAGCTTAAAAAGTGTTACAGTGTAATGGCTACATGGAGGAGAAAATAAACTTGTTAGGTGCCATACTACAGTGACATTTAACTAACACTACAGTTCCCCACTCAAGTCACGTGCTTTGAGGTCACAAGTTTAGGTCAAAATGATGAGTATTTACTTCACTACAATAAGCCAGTCCCAAAAGCCAAATAAATATGCGAGTATGAACTACTCTTAATATCAACTTGGTCTGCTTACTACCTGCAAAGCTTTTTTAGCCTGTCTAGCACTAATTTACCAGGACTTGATTTTCAGACAGAAGTAAGATCTGACTTCTCTTGAATGTTTTTATATTTACTTGATGTGTAGCTATTACATCAATATATTGTGTGCGCACAGGTGCGCATGTCCCAAATGGATTGTGCAGTCAGTTTGGATTTTTTAAATTTAAGGTGATTTTTTAAATTAAATTCTATCCTGATTTGGTATAAAGAAAGTCAAGATGCATTCACATTCAGCAGTTTGCTTTACCATCTTTATTACTGTCTTTAGAGCTCTCACTCATATCTCAGAGGCTCAAAATCTCCACAACTTCATCAGATGTTACAAGAGTTTTCTCCAGGCTTAACAATATGGTCAGCTTCTGTCCCATGTTCATTTGCAATCTTAATTTCCAAGATGAAGGCACTAGAAGTGCATAACTATCAGCAGAGTAATGACATCTCTCCATCTGCCCTTAAACAGAAGGAAAACTATCCTTGAAATGAACGTTGCAAGCTTTATACATCTCATCTTTTAAAAGTATCTTCCAATTCATTTGCGCTACATCTGTCAATGAACATTTCGCCCACTGCTAGTGCCTGTATCAATATCTAAATGTATCACTAGAAATTGCCTCTCTTTTCTTCAGAAAGTGTGGCTCTGTTTCCATGGGGAAAATAAGTTATTTTAACTGAGACATGATAAATTTATCTTCCTTCAGGAAAAAAGTTGCATGTATTTGTTCTTTCTTCTCTTACCACTTGTCTTCCTCACCCACATTTATTTTCTTTCAAAATAAGAATTCTGACCATAGTTAATTTTTATTTCTATCTTTACCTTTTTTTGGATAGTTTGCCTACTGTCACTTCCATAATATTGCTAAACTCAATCTCTAACCATGAGTTTGTTGGTATTCTTATTGTTTCCTACTGTAGTGCTGCAGTCACTGCATCATTTATGATTTCCATGCAGCTCAACTTCAGAGAACAACAAAGTGATTCAGCCTGATTATCATTCTCCTCCAAGGCAGTATCAACCCCTGGAAAAAAATGAGGCAAAAGGAAAGGAGAAAGATAATGGTGGAATAGGTAAATGATAACTAAAGAATATAGTAAATAATAAATAATTTTAAAGTTCTAAATAAAAACTTTGAGTTAAGAAACTGTTTATTGTTGTTGTTGATAGAGTATAATATGCAAGATAAATATAATGAAAATAGGGCTGCAGAATGTCATCTGACTGCTTTTTAAAAGACATTTTGAAATTACAACTTTCTGTATTTAGGTTTTAAGCATTCACTCCATTTATCATCTTATGTTTATATTCATAACTATCTTAAGCAAACCAATTTAGGAAAGATGTGAGTAAAAATGGGTTTCATCAAGTACTTTAGAAAGCTTTAATCAGGTCATTCTTTTAGGAAGCTTCTAAGGAAGCCTGAGAGATTGCTCTTAAACACATTTAAAGAGCAGCCAACCAGCAAAGAAATATTTCAGCCAAATTTGAAGAAGGCGTGTCATTTTTTTCATGACTATCAACATATAAATGTATATTTAAGGAACAGAATTATTCTGTTGACTTCCTGGATTAGCTATCATTCAGCAAATAGCAGCTGCTATTCATATGGCTTCTTTAGATATCCTGTTGACATAAGGCACTCCTGTGTGTCAGGGTTTTGTAGAAGGTTAGTGTCCTGCAGGAGACACAGTCTCAGGATTGTTCAAAACACAGTCACCCAAAGCTAACCAAAAGGGTATATCAAGCAAAGAGGCATCTTTGAATTCTCATTTTGTTTGATGTTTGTTCATAACACTCAAGATTTTGCCTGCCTGTGCAAATTTAGTATACTGACTACTTTCCCAATGAAAGAATCCTACGTGGCACCCCATAAAGCCTCTCTATGTTTAGGAACACTGAGGTGTGAAAGTGTCTGGAGTTTAGATTTATTGTTAAAATACCAGCAGAAGAAATTTGTTATTCTTTCTTATCTCAGTTCAGTTACAAAAACTCAGGGCTGTGTTTCCCAGTTCCCAATTCCTAAAGTGTTGACACACAAAATAGCACACATGATTCCTTTCCTCATGTTGAAGTCAGCTTTCAAACACAAAATTATCAGACTAGGCAGAAATTAAATTGATAAGAGGAATTGATCTCTTCCATGATTGGAAAACCTGCTTTCCAGTCTATTCCTTTTCTATGAATTGTTTCAGCGTTGAACACAATGGATGTTTACTGCAAAAATGTTCTAGTAATCTGCAGTGAAGGAATGGGGGATGAAGTCTTCTCACTGCCAAAAGGTATAACAAAAGCTATCCTGTTCAGCTCTGCACTTAATGTCAGAAGGGGAGTATTCCAAGATGGAAACAGAGCAATAACCAGCCCTGAGTTGCCATGGATGATGGTTGTCTGAGGAGAAAGGAGGAAAACTGCAGCTTAAAAAAAAAAATCCATACATTTAAAAGATGTCACTATGGTCTTGAAGGGTGCTTTGAAAAGGATTGTTGCCATGAGCTTTCGGATATTTGATGTATACATAGCAACCAGATCTCTGATGATTTTTTAGAACATGAAAATCCTTTCTTAAATAATTTTCTATAGAAACGGAGAGATAGATGCTAAAGGAACATCAAAGTCCAGTACGTGATGCCTCTTCATTTCTTATAATCTTTCTGACCTGCTCTTGAATATAAGCACCTAAATTGTTGTTCAAATCCTATAAGCCCCATACAAGATCTACAGCAGGCAGTCTGCTCTTACAATACAGATCATTCTACTTTTTCTATCCTCTCTCAGATTATAGAGCTAAAATAAACTTCCTAAGGATGAACTAGTTTTCATGAATTTTCAATACCAATCCAGATATTTCTGTATTTTCTTTTAAACATATTTGCCTTTTCACAAAAAGCAATAGTGAAAATTGAGGTTTTTTTTCTAGCCTTCCTTACAAAAACCAGTTAACTTACATGTATTCTATCAACCATTTCATGTGGTAGAATATGTGCTTCACATTGTAGTATCAAAAAATTAAAACTTTTTCAGTGCTGCACTTTTTAGCACTTGTCTTTTGTAAACTTACATTCTTTGTGAAAATGCAGTGAATTTTGTTCTATTACTTTTAGCAAAATCTAAACCATATCTTTTTGTATAGAAATTTAGTCAAACTGACAAAGTATTTGTACAATGAATTTGTGGCTATAGGAATATCTTTGGATAGAGAGAACTGAGTGGGGTTTTTTTGTTCTGTTTTCTGGGGGGTTTCCCCCATTGTTTGTCTTTGTTTTTGTGAAGAAATACAATGTTTTTAATTCTACATTATAAATTACAATAAAAGGCTTGGAGGTAGAAAAGATTTCATATTATCCTTATAGACCCTGTTTTAAAGGCAATAACATTTTTAGCTCACTATTTTTGTTATAAAAGCAGAAATATTTTTTATTTTAACAGAATTGGCATCAGCTTTCTACCCGGTCTCATTTACTGTTTCAGTTTCTGGCTTTAAATCTTGTTTTTCCTATCTGTTTCAGAGTCATGCAATGTTCAGTAATTCTCAAAGGTTCTATCCTGTGAACCACTGATCTTAGTTTTCCCCTTTGCCCTGAATTCCATGAATTGGATCATTATATTCTCCCTTTGTAAAGACAGAAGGTTGCATGACCCATACTTGGACATCAGCAGAAGAGATAGTTAGCCTAGTGTGTAAAAGGGATTATTACTCCTGCTGAGAGATTCTGTAGCTGGTAACATGCTTCTTTCTGTCCTCAGAGCTTCACTGTGCTTTTGCTAGCTCACAAGGTGATAAAGCACTTTTCTCTGAAAATCTGTCCCTCAACTATCATTGCTCAAAAACGGTGTGTCTTCCCTGCCTGCCATTCTGGAATGCTGCTTTACAAAGCATATATTTTCATGGTAAAATTAATCCCTGTAGACAAGTATAAATTTGTACAGTGGAAGATGCAGCAGCAGCCAAGGAGTTCTCTGCATAGGGGGCCAAATCCAGTCAAGAGCTTCATCACACTATCTCCATCTGGAAGTGTGAAATAATAGACTAAGCTCAGTCTTAGGAGAGCAGATGCTGGACAGCTACATGGTGTCATAACCCAATGAGATGAGAAAATCTGCCACTGCAGTTGAGGGAAGTCTTTCCCATGCACTAATATTTTACTTTTTCCAGTCTCTCTACTTAATTTTACTTTAACTTTTGTTATTACTTCCATATCTCCTTCAGTTCTACAGTTTTTCCTCTACCCTTCAGTCTTTCCCACTTCTTACTCTAATCCTCATTTCAGGGTATGTTCTAGTGTCCTAAAAGACCTATATTATCCTATACATAAAGAGGCTTCTTCAGCTTTGCTGAGTTGCACTTATAGTTAGTTGACATCCAGACACATCTAGGCTATAAATATCTCTTGATATTTTTCAAGTGCTAATTAATGTACCATATTCCTTATCACAAAAAAATGTTTGCTTTCTTAAATGCATTGCAGCTATACTTAATGGAAAACATACTTCCACTCACACAGGCATTCACTGGCACTTGTTTACCCATCAGCAAGTTGCCAAAACTGTTTGTGGATGCCTTGTGAGAAGGTTTATAATGTACTTTTGCATATCCAAAGTTGGTATTGTCACTGACAGTATTTCATTAGCAAGTTCTTCCAAGATGATAATTTGATTTGATTAATTATGAAGGCTGAGAATTTTAGGAACCCCTGGTGAGCAGTAGCAGTCCATGGGAATAACAGTGACTGGCAATGAAGGGAGGGACTGCCCAGGAGACAATGCTTGTTATCGAGTTTGTTAGTAATAAACACTGCTAGTAGTGCTGAAACAAACACTTCCTGAATAATTTCAATTCCTTGCATCTCTTCTCAGTATTAGTAATGAGTTTCCAGTTTTTATCTTAGAATAAATAGGGTTTTACTTTCCCATTACATTTCATTCAGACTAGTCTGACACATACCAGGAATGTTAATCCTGAAGGACTGAAGAAAACAATTGCTAGGTTACTCTTGGTGTTTCATTTATTTGACTCACGCTGTCAGGGCAGACAAACAGGGAGAGACCCTCCATCAAAATGAAGCCATAAAGATAAGGCTTCAGAGTATTTTTTCTACTCTGGGAAATATTAGTGAGATAGACACCTAACAGATTTGGACAAAAAAAATAATCTTGTTGAGAGGTATGAAGGCTAGTAAATAATATTAAAAAGTCATCCACATATAACCTTGAAAGAAGGTATCTCATTAACCTTCTTTAAAAATCAGACATCTTGTCCTTGATACAATTATAATATAACTACAAGTATTAATAAAAAGGGAAATTTTCCACTAAAGTGAAGATGTGCCCTGTGATCAGTCTAAGGACACCACACAGCAGGGGCTAGTCCTTTCCTTTCAAAGGATGATGGAGGCTTCAGCTTATATGAAAGGAAGAGTCTTGCTACTAAAATAGCATACCTGTATTCTCCAGTGATATTTTTTCCTTATCCATACATTTTTATGAATATGTTAACTAACCTAAATCTTGCAATATGCACTGAATGAAAAATTATCCATTTTCAGTTAAACTCAAGTTGTCAACAAGAGAATATATATTAAAATTGAAAGGAATTAAGTATTAAAATTAAAAAAAAATCAGAAATGGCCCTAAATGTCATGGATTCCCTGAAGGTCACCTTTCAAATCCGATTTTGATTTTTACAGCCTAGATTAAAGCTTTAGAGTCTCCAGTACAAAAATGAGAAGACTTGGTATAATGTACTGAGAAACCCACACCAAATAACAATGGGCTTTGCAATATTAGTCTTAAATTTCTGCAGAAAGATCACAAGTTCTCCATTGGTTTTTCACTGCTCAATGTTACCAATAAACTAGAAGACTTAAGGATAAGCAGAATATCTATGTCTATGTCACCTGTTCTTTGTGTATTGATTTTAAACTAAACTAAATTTTAGACAAAACCTATTTTCATAATCTAATTTTCAGCTGACAAAAGCAGATGAGATTTAGTGATACAATTGCAAGATAATACCTACTTTAGAAGTACTACTTCACTTACTCATATGGAATGCCACTTCCTAAATAGACAACTTAAAGAAACAGACCTGAAGTCAATTTGTCAAAATCAAGAAAAACTGCTCTGTGTGTAACAAGTGTCTCAAAAAGGACCCAAAGTTTATTTTCTTAAAATGATTAAGTACTGCTATCCCTATCCTATCTGTTTGGGTTGGGTTTTTTTAAGGGTTAGGTAATATTACTGCTTTTCTTTTTCTTTCCAAGCTTGAAGTCGCCTTTTTATTCCTTTCTTTGTCTCCCTCTTTAATACAGGAATCTAGTGACTGTCATTCCATGCATCATGTCTCAATAGTAAAAACATATCCGTTCCTGATCCAGAGTACAATCATAGAATCATAGAGCATTTTAGGCTGGAAAAGATGTCTAAGATCATCAGGTTGAACTGTTAATTTAGGACCACTCTCCTCACTGTTAAACTGTATCCCCAAGTGCCATATTTTTGGAACAGTTTCGGGAATGGTGAGGTGAGTTCACTGCCTCCCTGGGCAACCTGTTCCAATGCTTGACCACCCTTATAGTGAAGAAATTTTTCCTAACATCCAATCTAAACCTTCCCTGCTGCAACTTGAGGCTGTTCCCTCCTGTCCTTTCACTTGTTACTTGTGAGAAGAGGCAGACCCCCACCTGGCTGCCCCCTCCTTTCAGGCAGTCACAGACAGTGATGAGGCCCCCCTGAGCCTCCTTTTCTCCAGGCTGAACAGCCCCAGCTCCCTCAGCTGCTCCTCACAGGACTTGTGCCCCAGACCCTTCCCCAGCTCCGCTGCCCTTCTCTGGACACGCTCCAGCCCCTCAATGTCTTGTAGAGATGGGCCCAAAACTGAGCAGGATTCAAGATGCAGCCTCACCACTGCTGAGTACAAGAGCAAATCTGCTGCTCACAATTTCAGCAAGCAGATGTTAATGCTTTTGTCCTTATCTTGTGTTGTTGCTTATTCTTAGGACAAAGGCCTGGCAGATAGACAACAGCCCCATATCTTTTTTTTCCCCAAATGCTCCTCAAGCTTAAATAATCATTGTTACTGAAAACATGGCAACAATGAGGTTTTTGTGAGGCAGAAAGGACTCATCCTCTTCATCCATTTCTCCAGTTTATCTTCTCTTATTCTCAACTTTCTATCCCAGAATAAAACTATATTATTATTCTTACACTTATAATCTTTAGTTATGCTAAATGCTAGCAGTGTGAATATAGACAGCTATTCCCCTCCACAAAAATAATTCTGATAAATTCAAGTGTTACAATAGCTATCTTTGCACTAAGTTAATCTTCTGAAGTAGGAACTTTTACAAGAATGTTGAATAGAAATTAATTTCAACAAACTGATTTTCCTCTCTCCTCCTTGGTATGTGAAGCTTAGTTGTCTAGAACATCAGACATTTTGGCTATTAAAACGTCTTGCTTCCTGACTCCTGTCTTTCCTAATGAACTGTCAAGTTGTCTGTTCTGCCCATGGTCATGATTTACTAACCATAACTGATAGTGATATTTTATGACATGCATTTGTCTAATTTGGATGCCATTTCCATGTAGCAATTTTACCAGGGTAAATCTTGTGCTATTGGAAGACCAACAAAGATTTTATTAGTATCAAATCAACTTTTGAAATCTGCTTGAAAAATTGGCATTTCATATAAAACCAACCAAACAAAAACCAACCAAACAAAAACCAAACAAAACTCCCAGCCTTCTCCTGTAACCATATACAAGAATATTCAAGGCTGAATTTTTCTGTTAAAAAAACCTGTTCTATCACATTGCATAAATTTCCATAGAAGAAAACCAATATCCAAGACTCAGATGTCTATCGGAACTAAGAATGCCGTTGAAATCTCGACACTTGTACAGTAATTTTAGTTATAAACAGCAAGTGAACTCTCACATTAAAGCATACATTTTTAATATCATTAATTTTCTGTACCAGAGCAGCTCATTTATAATTAAAAATATTATTTGATAATAAAATCTGATCTGAAACTATTTCAAATAAATTAAAATTACTTTTTTCACTCTTGGCATGTAAGATTGGATATTGAGATAAGATTTGAATACTTTAGACTTTTTAAAATTACAAGCCTACTTCTCTAGATTTTATTTGTATTCTAAAAGTTTTTAGCCAACACTATAGCTAAATGCATGGAGAGACAAAACAGTTCTTTGTCACACAGAGTGTATGAACCAAAAACTGTATGTTTGTATGTATGTGTGTGTTTGGACATGCGGAAGTTTGTGAGTGAAAGAGGAAAAGAGAAAATCCTTCTTTATTTCAGTGAAATGCAAAAGTATCAACTAAAAGTCATAGCAAACAGGCAACAGCGTGTATTCAGCTGTTCTGAGCTTATACTTCTTACACACAACAGGAAAATACACTAGGACTATAATATATCGCAGATGGCTGTATTTAAAACATTTGAAATAGGTTGATTGATTAATCAGATAGTATTACAAACAAAAAGTTTTATTTGGATATGACCTATTTATTTTTCTAGCATGCTGAGCTCCCCAAAAATGAGGATGACTCTCAAATATTATGGTGATAATATTTTTCCCTTTGGTTTTGAATATATTTTACATGGAATCAACCCACACTATAGAAGAAAAATTGAATTACTATCTATCCTCAGACTGATGACATAGCAAAATGCTATTACATCTACCAACAGAAGTTTTTCTCTTACAGATGTATATGATGATACAGCACTTAGAAATATTAGCACTTCCTAGTCTCAGCACTTTGATCAACATGAAGATAATCTCACCATGGTTCCACAGTGCTATAAAAACCTGCAAATGACCAGCACTTGTAGCAAAATAATTTCTACAAAATAAATATAAACGGCATCTGCTGCTCAGAATACTTTATCCTTATAGCTGGGATTTGAAAGGCATATTCTAAGCAAAAGTGCTGCTGAAATAGCATTTTTAGAGGCTTGTGGGAAATTAGAGGTCTACCAATGACATGCATCATCACTTCAAATGAACTGTGGAATCCAATAAAATAAGTGTTCAGATTCCACATACTTGGAAGTGGGCACAAAAAGGTTTAATTTCTCCTGATTTCATGGAATGGTTTTTTCATTATGACACAATTTTTGGCACTTCTGAAATTGAAAAAGTAAACAGGCTAAACCCTAAAATAGCTTGGTAGGAGGGAAACATGGCTTTGGAGGACTGAGGCTTATGCCTGACATATTACTTGAATAATGAAGTTCTATTTCCATGGCAGAAGCACCGTCACACTTTGTCAAGCTTAACCAAGATGCAGAACTAAATGCAAATGTTTAAGAAAGGATGCAGGGCAAAATCAAAGAGCTCTGGTCAATGTCTTCTTGTAGGGGTGTTTTAGCAAATTACTGCACCAAAGCAAATGTCCTGCCTAATACTGGAAGCTTTCAGCTTTCTAAGAGAGAACTGCATATTCTGGTCTAGCCAAACCACACAAAACCCATCTTTTCATTAGCCATTTAAATTATTTCTTCAGAATGCAAACTAAAAATGCTAGAACATATTTCCTTTTCATCACCTCCTCCACAAGGGCAGTAAACTTTGCTTCAAAAAAGACAGGGAGAGCTGGAGAAAGATATGTCGCATCAGCCTAGCAAGATTCACCAGAGGATGTGCATCAAAACTCAAAGCATTTATTATTACAAGGGTGGCCAGCACTGATAAGGAGAAAGAAAGGACATAATTTTTTTAATCTGCTTAGCAAAGATGGCAAAAAATTATGCACTCTTTTCTGGATGACAAAGAAACAGAAAAATGTGCTAGTACATCTGAAAAAAGCCCAAACCAAAAGTCTCTTTTGAGTCTGAAAAGTTACTGCATTTCACTTTTATGAACGACATTTCCCACAGAAAACATTTTGTCCTAGTAGGTAGTGTCTACTCTGGCACCACTCCTGAAAGGTACACATCCCTGTATATATGTTTATGTATTAGGTTTTCAATAATTTAATGTTGAAGACCATTTAAATTATTTATTAATTTAGGCATTAATCATGTAATTTCCCCTAATATTAATGTAATTCTGAGGTTACTGAACTATAACAATTTACATGTATTTCATAAACACTTGTTTTCTTCTACTTAGTTCTGCTGTAAGTTATTTATAATTTCTAGATTACTTCTTTTCGTCATTAAAAAAAGAACATAATTAATTTCTTCTTTTATCATCCTTGCAGAGAAATATGTAGACAGTCTTGCCAAAGAAATTTTACAAAACAAGCTTCAGAATAAATCCTGGGTGTATTGAAGTGAAGTGCATGGGCTAAATGTGGTCCTTAACCTTTGGCATATATGTTTGTCATCTGAATGTAGCAGATAATAAAATACCTTATAAATCTCTCTCTTTAAACAGTAAGATTTTGCTGAATATCTTGTGTTTTGATATGAAACAGGACTGGCACATTATGTCAAAATTATTGCAAGCAGAAGAATATTTATTGGTAATACTAGAATATCATAATTATATGGTATCTTGAAACTACCTTTTTACAGAAGATTGAGAGGATATTATTGTCATTAATGTAAAAGATTCTGGTATCAACAACGTACAGAAATACACTAGAATGATTTAAATACATGGTTCAATACACACAGAGATGACATGAAGAATAAACAGAGATTCCAAACAGAAGTAATTAATTCAGTGCACTAAGAAAAATGTGCAACTTCAGACATCAGAACTGAAACTTGAAAAAAAGATTAACAAGCCCTTCAGTAAAATTAACTAATGAAAAAACCCTAATTTTGCATTGAGTGGCCTTTATGGCAGTTGTTCTCTGAAACCCCTTGAGAAAAACATACCTTTGGGTTTAACAGGGACTTTAATTGTTTACCTTTGGAATATCAAATTATTTTTAAATGCATTTTGTAAGTTTAACGAAAGCCACACCTTTGTTTCAAAAATCTTTAAAATTGGTTTCTTTTTTAATGTCAAGTGACTGAAATTAAACATCTTTTGAAATAATTTTAACCCAGGAAGAATTTATTAAATGTAAATGAAGAGATGTTGTCTGGGGAATAATTAAATTGGAAAAATGGTCTTTTGTGTCTAGAAATATTGTATTAACACTAGAACTGAAATCCTGCCTGATGCCTCATCTCTCAGGTGTTCAGAGGTCTGGGTCAGCATAAGCATTCTCATGTGAGGATTTCTTTTACTCCTTCACTGGCTAGATTAAATATTTTTCAAGTCAGGACACAGAAGCTTTAGGAAAGTAATTTATGAAAAATGTCACATTCAGGAAAATTTAGGAAAAATTGACAATTCACTATCAAGAACAGCAAATAACATCACTCTTAGTGTACTCAGTGGAATAAAGTAAAAGAAACTAAAGACATTCCATTGTCACACTTCTAACCAAGAAAGCTGATTCAGGGCACACCATATGCAACTGTGTTGATGGATTGCTTCAGTAACTTCAACTTCTCTCTGTCCTGACCAAAACTAGCCTTATCAACTCTAACTGTAGAGAAGAGCTAATATGAAAATAAGTATACTGAAACCACAAAATTTCTTACATCAGAGTATTTAAATGATAGTTCTTGATCCTCCAATTTTCTTTGTATTCCTCGGTAAAAATTCATAAAAGGGCAGAGTAAATTTGGTCAGTTTAAGGATGGCAAGTGGCTGCATTTCTGAGAGAGGATCTTTGTCACAATGTTGAATGAAATGTGTCATTCTAAGTCTCTTGAAACCCATGCTTAGAATGATTAGAAAAAAAGTTTCAGATAGCATAAATTACAACAATTCTGTGAATAGGTAACCTGTTGATATAATAATCTTTTCTCTTTTAACTCCTAAAAGATAATTGTAACATGTAAAATGATTTTTTAGTATTAACAGTTAGGATTCAATACAAATATATAATATTTTAAACATATATCTGGTGCACCAAATGCAAAACTTCAAATGTCCTAAGTTTAGGGGTATTCATGGTTTCTGAATTCATTTTGTCTGCATCAGATTATTTAAACACTTTAGAAGGTACCCATTTTTAAAAGATTTTTCTTGTTAGAACTGCTTTATTACCCATCTAATTATTCTTTAAATAGTTCTTAAGAAAGCCATTTCAATTTAATTTCCATTTTCAGTGAATTAATTATACCTTCTGTGTAGAAAGCAGGATGTGTGAGAGTAAAAAGGAATTCTATTTAAATACCCCAATACTACCATTTTCTTGAACTTTTCAGGCCCAGTTCTGAAATATAATCTTTTGTTCACACTTTTCTTATTGGATAGACTTGCCACTCCTTGATGGTTAAAGACAATCGTATCTCATTTGTTCCTTTACTATATATAAATATATATATATGTGTGTGTGTATATATGTGTGTATATATGTGTGTACATCTATATATATATATGTATATTTGGGGCATTAAATATTTCCTTCTCTGTAGGTGCTCTTTGTAGGTGCTTCCTTTACTGAGCAGAAATATCCATTTATACACAGAATTCCACACAAGGTTTTAACAACATCTGACTATGGCATTAATGTTTCATCATTTCATCATTACTACTGAAAATATTTTACTTGATACATAAAATCATGCTGGTCACAGCCAGTCTGTGGGCACAGATAATTTCTTCTTTAGCTCTCAAGAGCTGAGACCTGAATTTGGAAGAGCACAGGAAGGACACCTGTTGAAGTGAGTCCAGAGAGGAACCTCCAGGATGATAAGAGGGGTAGAGCATCTCTCCTATTAGGGAAGGCTGAGGCAGCTTCAGGGTGACCCAGTTGTTGCCTTCCAGTACCTGATAGGGGCTCCAAGAACACTGTTTTACAAGAGCATGTAGTGACAGGACAAGGTGAAATGGTTTTAAACTGAGAGTAGGTTTATATTAGATATTATAAAGTAATTATTATGAGGATGGTGAGACACTGGCACAGGTTGCCCAGGGAAATTGTGACTGCCCCATTCTTGGAAGTGTTCAAGGCCAGGCTGGATGGAGCTTGGAGCAACCTGGTCTAGTGGAAGGTGTCTTGCCCAGGGCAGGGTTGGAACTAGATGAACCATGAGGTCCCTTCCAACACAAGCTTTTCTATGATTCACTTATTTTTAGTATTTTCCTTGAGTGTTTTCTCTTTTCTGAAATAAGAGTATATTAGGAACTTGAAAGTCGATGTGATTTACTCAAACTTTTCCCTGATGTTCAAAGAACAACTGGACTTTTGACTCCCATTCAAAAATGCTAGAGCATAAACAGTTTATAAGAACTTTTAAAAATATATTCCAGATCCTTCTGATTTTACTAGCCTGCACTATAATAACTCTTTTTCAGTTCAATTTAAAACAGTTTGTAGGTTTTAAACTGGCAGAGATCCAAGCATTAGAGCATTGAAACAAGTGCGACTTTTGCACTTTGTGGACAAATCAAGAAAAGCAAATAATAAAAATAACCCAAAGCCTCCACCAATAAAACAACCATGAGTCACCTCTGAGTCATCTCAGTCTGTGAATATCCAATATTTAGATTTTGCATTATGTAACCCAAATTGGCAACTACTTACTTCAGAGGGCTACAGCTTTGAAACGGATATTAACAAAAATAGAGGATATTGGTATGAAAGACTTTAAAAATTACAGAACATGACAAAAGTGAACAATTCCATTATCACCTCATCGGTAAGACATTAGAGAAATGAGTCTTATTATTGAAATGCATTCTTTACAGAATCTTTGGGATCTAAAAATATAAGATAAGGCAAGTACAGGCCCTCGTTAAGTAATAGATTTACTATGTTGTGTACTCTTTAGATTTTTTGTGCTCAAGGAATTGGCTGGTTCAGAAGATTTTCAGTAACTTTTTCAATTTGCAATAACAGATAAGTACAGAATGCTCACTTCTAACTTTAAAATAAGAGTGACATATGGATGCCAGTTGACACACCTCCTCATCTGCTGCAAGTCAAACTTTTCCAAAAATGGGATAAGACAGCAGAAAGCAAGACCTGTATAGTTTTTAAAAGATTGTAAAAGTATTCCATAGTTTAAATCATTGCAATATTATTTTGCACTGCTTATTTGACTCAAAGTGCTGCAATGACTAGAATGAAGATAAAAGCAAAAATGAGCAAAAAGCTGCTTCGCATCAAAATCCTGATAACACACTTCATAGTTAGCAACTACAAACATGGGATCTGAGTGGGAATTGAACAATGTATTTTAAACTAGATTAAATACGTAATATTTGAACTTTTCCATCCCATTTTTTTACTTTATGTAGCTTTAAAGTAAAAATAGTCATCAAATAAAATGCTTCTAAAACATTAACAATTAACCATTCAGGAATGATTGTAGAAGTCTGTCAGCTTTACATCAAACAATCTGTTTTTTAAAAAAAATACTGACTGAAAATGATAAAAGTCCCCAAAAAGCAAAAGTTCTGCAAAGGTTTAGATTAATTTGCTTAAGAGGTAAAAATGCCATTTATAACAAAAAGAATGCAAATAAAATTACTTCAGGAAGCCTGTTGAAATAATATAAAGTATACTGATAGTCAAAAATTCAGGTTGAAGATTAAAAATTATGAACAGGCAGAAAAAAACTCCAAGGTCAGTAGTATATGAGTCACTGAATGGAAGATTTACCCTAGTGAAATAGGGGATTAAGCCCTAAAAAGCAAAGTGAATCACCTTCAATTATTTAAATGCAGAAATACATGTTTTCATATAAAATAACACTCTACTAACTCTTACATCTGTAAAAAGCATGCTAACTTGAAACTATGGTGTTTCATGATTAAAACCAAACAGAGACCATGACCAAAGATAAGCAGGTCAATTAACAATACTAATGTTTTAGAAAATATGTATTTTTCTGCTGCACCCATAATTTCTTATCATCCTGAAGAAGAAAAGATTGTATTGTCTAGTCAAAGCTCTCCAGATCATCAGAAAACCCATCAAGTGTATTTGAAATTTTTGAAAGGAGACTGCATGTTAATTCAACTCTTCAGATAACTCAGTTCCATGTTGTGCAAATCTTTGTAGAGAACACCTTAGACTTGGCATGACTCCTAAGGCAGTCTGGGGTTTTTTGTGCTGTTCCAGGACTGTTTCTGTTGCAACCATTTGGTATCAACTGTCATAGATCATTTCTCATCTTTAAGTAGGTTCATTTTCATTCTTGGTACATTAAGTACTGTTTCAACCTCAATCTGAATTGCTGTTTAATAAGATAAATAATCATAAGAAGTAATTACCCAACATTTGAGCTGATTTGTAGCTGTTGCAGTGAGGCAGCAAGATTATCAGGAATATTACATACATATTTCTATTACTTTACCTTCTATCATAGAGAACAAATGGTTTTAATTTGTCTCAACTTGGACTAAGAGAGAAAATTGCAAAATTTCTCACATAGTCTAAATTTAAATATCTAATTTTTCCTCAGGAAACCTATTTAGTATTTCTTTTACAATTCTCTAGTCTATTTATTAATACTTAGTAATAATATCTATTTACCTTATGTTAAGAGCTGAAAAATTTGATCAAAATATCAATAATCTTGAGTGACTCCCTAGAGCAGATTACCCTGTCCCTGTAAAGCATCAATTTCACCAACATAGTTTTTGACAGGAATTTGTCCAATCTTTTGCTATCACTGTCATCGGTAATAGAAATTTTGCAATTGCATTATGTATTTACTCAATCTGCAATTAGATATTGTTCCCTATCAGACTATCTACATCTTTAACCTGAGCTGCAACTTCTCATCCCATTCACTTTGCATATTGAAAAAAATAGTGATAAGTTGTTTATTTTTTATGTCTGAGAAGGTTTCTATATTGAAAAAATGGTGGTTACATGTCTGCTATAGCTTTTTAT
>VWYI01011182.1:6518-40711 GCA_013399455.1 Anthoscopus minutus | reverse complement strand
GAAGTTGGGCAAGGGGAGGGAAAGTGTTCAGAAAGTTTCATTCTGGTTTTTTTCCTACTCTTTTAGTTCTGTTAATAAAGTTTTCTTCATATCCCTTAAGTTTTGAGCTGGTTTTGCTCTCCTACTTTTCCATATTTCACAGTAAAAAATGAGTAAGTGCACTGGTGAGTTTAGCCAGCTGTAAAACCCACTACACCAAGTATAGATATTTCTGGCTGATCTTGTTATTTTCAGATGTCTGAGTTATAATAAAATTTTTTTGGAACACATTTTCAGATTATTTGGAAGTATGTTTACAAAACAACAGGTGCATTTGCACAATAAAAGGAAACATATATCTTACTAAAAGGGATGCACATTGTTTTGTATTTTTTTTTTCAGATGCTATAAAAGGATTAGAATGTACAGTGATAAATCTGCCAGTAATGCTGGTGATGAATAGTGTTGTATTCTGGCAATCCAGACCAGAAGTTCACACACAAAGTAGTGTGGAGTTGTCTTGACATCTGTAAGCCTCGTCTTCTTTAGAAAATTATTCTAAAAATGGCTACAATTAAAAAAACCTGTTCCTCTTAACAGTCATTATTTTTAGGAGGAGTCATTCTTAATTCTATCCCATGTCTGTTGTGTTTCTATAGGAGAACTTCAGAGGTTCACAAGAGGTGCTTATTTTAAGCTCACTCACTGTGGTTGCTATGATTATGATTTGGCAAACATTGTTCTCAGATCAAACTCAGGACTATCACTTCAGTAATGCCAATATGATACTTGAAGAGGTTAATATAAGTGGAAATGTGATACACAGAAAGGAGCTTCTAAATTGAAGAATGCACCTACAATCTATTGCCTAAAATAGGTAAACAAAAGCACTGACATAGCTGTCTCTGTTTCTCGATCCAAAACACTGCATAGGAAGACCATTGTTAAGGATAAAAGAAACGTTCATTTTTGTCAGTGTCTTTAGAGTTACTCCTTTCAAGAACTGTACAAGTTAATTGCTAATTGATACAAATAATCTGATACTTATATATCAGGTGAGGACTATGAATGTCATTGCAAATCCTCTTATGTTAATGCCAAAGACCAAAGGCTTCTTATCTTATCTTGTCCCCTTATGACTGTCATGTAACTTGCATGCATGTGTCCTTTAAAAGAGGAACCTTAATGCAGTGACTTGAGCTGCCAGAATTTTGACAGAATTTGTTATTTCAAGCCTTCCAGCTGTCCTTATAACATAGTACATAATAGGAACACTTCTAAAATAAAGTGTCATCAGAAAGGTCACATGTGGAGTACGTTTGCGTAGATTCATGGACTTTACGGTGATTACACTCTGACACAGGAACAGAAAGAAGCTCTAATAATACAATTTCTGAACAAACATTATCTTAAACACATTGGTCCTAGCAGAAAAAATGTTACTTAGGCATTTCTCAACAAGTTGAAAAAAAAGGAAAAAAACTCCACAAAGAAAAAAAATGTGCAATATACAAGCAAGAAATATGCAAGGGAAGGTGATCCACTGAACAGAATTTCAGCAGTTGACAGTAATCCAATTGTTGTAGTTTATAATTTTGATATGAAAAGAACAGTGTGTATGCAGTCAGATCAATGACCATTAATCATAAAATGGAAGAATTTAAAGATGAAATAGCCCTTTAAGATATCACAGGCTCTCTAAAAAATATACTCTAATTAACTTCATAGCATATATAGCTTTACTAACATGAACTCCACTGCTTCAGCTTTTACAATATAAAATGGAATTATTTCTATTGTTGGAAATTATTTAGCTTTCTGTAAAATCTGTCCCTATATAGTTTTTGGCCATATCTTTTGTAATCTTTTCTTAAACTAGTATCTCCCCACAAGATGGTGGCAACAGCTGTGTTAGCCATTTTTTAAACTTTTTCCATTTATTTGCTTTCACTTATATGGTAAGTTTAAAAAATAACATCCCAGGCTTTCAGTAATTTTTTATTTTTGTGGTATTCTTTCAGAAATAATGGGGCTTTTCCCTTTCAATTACACCTATTTCTACTTTAATTTCTACCTAAGATTTTTACTTATCAACATAAAGTGAAGAAAAATAAAAGACATATAATCACAGAATCACAGAATGGTTAAGGTTAGAAGGGGTCTCTGGAGAATATTTAGTTTAACTCCTCTGCCAAGACGGGGTTATCTGGAGCAGGAATTTGGGGTATGAATCTCTCCAGAGAGGGAGACTCCATGACATTCCACGAGCAGACCATGACAGTGCTCTACCACCTGCAATGAAAGAAGTTCTTCCAGATGTTGAGAAGAAACTTCTTGTGTTTTAGTTTATGGTCATTGATTTTTGTCTTGTCTCTGGGAACCACTGAAAAGAGTTTGGCACCTTTCTCTTAACAAATGTCTTTGAAATATTTATATGTATTGATGACGTGCTCTATCAGTCTGCTCTTCTCTAGATCAAATCTACCCAGCTCTCTCAATCTCTTCTCATAAGAGAGATGTCCCAGACTCCTGATTGTCTACGTTCTATAGTAGCTCCTCCTCTTTCTTGAACTGTGGGGACTGCAATTGAACACAGTTCTCTAGATCTAGTGTCACTAAGGCTGAATAGAGAGTTAGAATCACCTCCCTTGATCTGCTGGCCACACTCTTCCTGATGTGCCCCAGGATACCATTGGCTCTCTTGGGCACGAGGGCACAATGCAAAATGACTGGCCATCCACCAAGACTCCTTTTCTTTATGTTTTTCTTTATGTAAAATAATGTGTATTGAGTGTAATACTGTGAGGAGGCAATCTCCTTTTTACAGACTGGTCTAATTTGCTAAGTTTCTAACTCACTGCTACATTGATTCATGAATTCACTATCTCACAAATTCACTGTCTCTTGCATTTATGAGCTGTTGGAGTCCATCAGGGCAAGAGGTTGGCAAGGGACATTGCCTCAGGCCCCGAGAAGAAAAATCTCCTATATTTAGGGTGACCAAAAGCTCACCCACAATGCCCTCTGAAAAGTGATATATGAATAGTACTAGAAAGGTCTATAGTTGCTCTGTTACTATTGGTTAAGATTTGGTGCATTATTTTACATATTCCCAATCACCACTTTTTATAGGTCCCTTTCCCTCAAAGTCCACCATCAACCCAGCTTATATAAGTTACTTCCCTACCCTGGACCCAGGCCTTGTTGGTGCACCCTACATGCTGCTCAGTTTACGCGTTTGTTATTTTGGATAATGAAGTATTCTTTTTCAGGTCACTGAATCGTGCCCATCCCTCTTTTATTTGTTATCCTTTTGAGGGCCTCTTGCCAAGGATCCCAAGGTAACACCTTGCCAGACCATCTAGGCCCTGTGTTTTACAATGAGTAAGATCATCACCTACCATGGGTGACTGTTGCAGCTTGAATATTGCTAAGTCCAAGGTAAAAAAGCACCAGGGTCCTTTGCATAATATCCACAGATGTTTAATTCAGCTGCGCAGTGAGATGTTCAGAGTTCCCGGGCACCCACATGTCCCCAGTCCAGTTTTCTCTCTCTCCAGGGACCAGGGCTGCTCCTGGTCTCAGGGCAGTACAAATACAAGGACCAATCAGGAAATAGGGAGGGAGTGGCCCAGGGACATGGGAAAAGGGGAAGGAGCCAATGGGGTCCCAACAGCCTTTTGGGGAAAAATCCCTCTGTTCCCCCAACCAAGGGGAACCCAGGGTGTCCACAGGTGGTCATGGCATAGACACAACTGTATTAATTACAGATCATAGAGTGTACGTTTAGATGGTATTTTTCTGGAATATGTAAGGTCTATTTCAATATTTTTTGAGACTTTCTTCCCGAAAGATTGGGTACAGAATTTCACCTCATTGCTGTATTACCATGGAAGCATAGCTTCTGGTCACTTCAGAGCCTTGTAAATTTGCATACTTCTGCTCACAAGAGTTTTCCAGAGACATGCACATAAAACACATTACATTTCCTACAGTTTCTAGATATTCTGAAGTTATTATTTAAAAGTATTATAAGAAAATATAAAATCATAGCTTTTTTTAGCTAGAAAAGAATATGAAGCATTTTCCCATATCCGACTTATTTACATCTAAACACAGGAAAAGAATGTTCCCCATGGTTGATGAAGGAATGAAAAAACCACAAAAAGTTCCTTAAGAATAGCTGTACTTGATCAACAGTAAAAGCTACAGCAGATAACTAGGGAAAGGATTTCCTGAATTTACTCCTGTCCTTCAATAAGTTGCATATCAGGGCAATCCATGAAACTATTCAGCTTTCTTTTAAGTCTTTGTACATTGTCTTAAACAATATGCCACAGCAAAGAGTTGCACAACCTAACTTCATAGAGGAATGTCCTTTGGTTTCTAGCTTGCGTCTTACTACTTTAATGAGAATTTTTCATGTTGTAATGTGGAAGAGATACCAGATTCACACACATTCACCCTTTCCTGATAATCATATGCCGTGATTGGACATCAGCTAGCAACTAAGCACCCCACAGCTGGTCTCTCACTCTCTTCACATTGGAATGAGGGAAAGAATAGGGAAAAGTGAGAAAAAGCATGGGTTGAGATAAAGGAAGTTTAATAGGGAAACCAAAAGCTGTGCACACAAGAAAAGCAAAATGAGGGATTCATTCACCACTTCCCATGGACAAGTATATGATCAGGTATAGACAGGAAACCATCACAGGGCTCCATCACACATAACAATGGCATGGGAAGACAAACGACAATGCTTCAAAGATCCTCCTCACCCCTTCCTCCTTCCTTCCTCATTTTTCTATGATAAGTATGATGCCTTTTAGTCTGGAATATCCCTTTGGTTAGCTGGGGTCAGCTGTCCTGACTGTCTCGTACCAACTTCTTATGCAACTACAGCCTGCTCACTGCAGGTGTTGTGAGGAGCAGAAAGGCCTTGACACTGTTCAGCAATAACTAAAACATCCCTGTGCTATCAACACTGTTTCCAGCACAAATCCAAGACACAGCCTCCTATTATCTACTGTAACAAAAATTACCTCAACCCAAGCTAAAGCCAGAACATTGTGACACTTGTGATTCTTTAGATCTTTATGAATATTTATTTATACAGTGGCATAACAATGTGTTCTGGTTTGGTTTCTTTCCCTTTCATGATTAGTACTTAGCACTTAATTTGTACTTTCCCACTACTGAGCACAGAGGTAGCATTTTTATGGAACAATCTGTTGTACCATAAAGATTTCACTCCTGAGGACAAAGGTCAGGTCAGTGCCCATTTGCTTTATGTGAAGTTTTCCCAGCTGCATCATTTTGCAGTAAATCTGATCTGGATTTTATACACCACATGATTATGCAGTAACTCCTGTAATCTTTCACAGTGGGATTTCCTTTTCACTGTATTGAATTACCAACAAATTTTATCACCTCATTATTCACACCAATTTTAAGATTACTTCTAAATCTGTTGAAAATCATGTCCCTAAGCAAAGGCCTTCTTTCATTTTGAAAAATATACTTTCATTCCTCACCTCTGAGCTGAAGCTTCTAGCCAATTATTGATCTACTCAAGTAATTATATTTTTGCCTTCATATAATAATATCACATTGTATCACATCATATATTCTTGAAAAATTTCCTGAAGAAGTTTTGGTAGACATCTCACAGATACCTTGCCAACAAGATTCAGTTTATCCATGTTTATTGATGTCTCCAAAGGAACTCAAAAATATGTAAGGCATGACTCCTTTCAATAAATATGATGTTAAGCCTTGTGCTATTTATCCTGCTAATACATGCCCACTAACAACATTCATTGTTGCAGCTTTTGATTAATTTGCCATGCACATTTTTGAGGTTTACTAAGTAATACAGTTCTGCAGATCTACATAATCCTTTCTTTAAAGCAGGTATTTTTCATGTTTCAGTCGTTAGAATCAATGTTGTGTTTCTTGTAGCTTTGTTGTTTGTTTTTGTTGGTTTTTTTACTATGAAATTTCATAGCACAACTAGCATTTAATCTAGATTTTCTTTAAAGTACTTGGATGAACATAAAATATATGGGCAACTTCTTGCTGTAGGTCAACTTATTTCATAAGGAAAAGGAGAAGGAGAAGGAGAAAGGAGAAAGGAGAAAGGAGAAAGGAGAAAGAAAGGAGAAAGGAGAAAAGGAAAAGGAGAGAAAAGAGAAGAGGAGAGGAGAGGAGAGGAGNGAAAAAAGGGAAAAAAGGGAAAAAAGGGAAAAAAGAAAAAGAAAAAAGAAAAAAAAAAGAAAAAAAAGAAAATATTTGCCTTCTGTTTCCTTAGTTCCTCTAAGGACATATATTTTCATTTGCTGCCTTAATTATCTACTGAGACTGGAACCTCTCTGTCTGATTTCTTGGTTCTGAAATTGTAATTGTAGTTGTCATGCATTTTGTAAAACTACATGTCAGAATCAATTTGTTCATTTTTTATTATATTTATAATTTAATACCACAGATATCAGATCCTTTTTTCTTCACTTAGATATGCCTTTTTCTTTTTGAAGAATGGCTTCTTTTTTTTTTAAAATAACTCCCTTACCCTATTCTTACAAAATTATTATTTCTTTTGACCTCTGTTAAATATTTTTGAGAGGTAACACTCAATTTCTGTAGTCCTCTGCTATGGAGTTGTTAAATAATTTCTGTGCCAACTGAAGTATGTAACTCTCCTATCCAATATAAATTTAATTCTGTAATATTTTTCCTTTAGGTGCCATTAATTTTATGTGAATTTCATGTCAGTCATTGATAGCATTGCTTTAATAAAGTGATTCAAATAAAATTTTTTTAAACATACCGCACAACTCCATCATTTGCATAACATATCCTGTCACTTTCTGTCCTGCATCTTTCTGTCCTGGTCACTTTCTGTCCTGCATCTTTAACATTTAACTTATGTTAACATTGATCTTTCTACCAACTTCCCAATATGTCTCTATCCATCCATTTATTCATTATATGAAACTATGAACCCTTTGCAATACAGTATGATGTCTGGTTCAAGATAAAACAAATAGCATAAAACTGCAACATAGATTAGGATCTTTTATATATAGAGTTTAAGTTTTTTTGACTTTAAACACTGTCATTTTGGTTCAAGTGACATTTTGAAAAACTTTCCCACTTGTTCACCGTTTTCTAAAATCCTGTTCCTTCATGCCCAAGACTTCTGTAAATTTCAGCATATTAGAGCACTTGACCAGAATTCTCTTTTCTACATCTGAGCACTGTCCTTGGTAGATGTATCCTGAGAGCTCTTCTAATGAAGTTTGGTGCCATTGAAAATTTGCTAAGCCAGAAATACAGCCTTATGAAGATTATTTCATTATCCAACATCCAAAGGCACAAACCTTCATTTTCACCCCAATTTCAGTATAGTATATATTATCTGAGCAACATATGCATTTGAACTAGTGTTTTTAAACTTCAAAAGGTCCTTCTGCATTATTTCATACATATATTACACAGTATGCAGTGATATTGGTACTCACTAATTATCTAATTAACCAGGACAGACAATTCAATTATAAATCCTACCTTTGCTCAAAGTGTATAATTATTTTTTTAGGACATGAAGTTGCTTTACGCTTTTGACCCCAATTTGAAGGTCCTAAACTAATTATTTTTCTTTGCTAATGAATCAGTATGGGCTGAATTGTCCTTCATTGATGTCTTACATTCTTGTATCAACTAGTGTTTGGTTATTGAAAGAGAGAAGGAAACATTTATTGCAGAGGTAACTTGGACTTTTTTTTGAGAGTTGCCTTGACTCCAGCTGCAACTGACATGATAAAACACAAGTGGCGCAAAAATCACTACCAACAAAGAGATGCCCAATGAGTTTCCAATCAATAGCTACTTTCAAAGAACTTTCTCCTATTTTTAGTGTGAACATGATGTTGTGTAGCATGGAATACCCCTTTAGGCAGTTCAGATTACCTGTCCCAGCTTTATCTCCCCAAATCTCTTGTCCACCTGCATCCTAATAACTGAGGAGATGGAGGGAGAAACAGAGAAGGCGTTGATGCTGTACAAGCCCTATTCAGCAATTGCTGAGATATTGGTGTGTTATTCTTTTGTTCACCTGCCTAAAACACAGCAGAGTATAGGCTGTCCCAAAGAAAATTGGCTCCTCGGATGTGCTCAGTACAAATATCTGTGTTTCGGATAGAAGTGAATTGCATAAACATGTAGAAAACAGTTCTCATCAGGCAAGAGGAAAATATCTAGGCTGTACTAGGTAGGAGTCCTCAAAATTCTCAGCAATAAACATGAATGTGCATCTCATTTATTTTTGTAGTATATAATGATCCAGTTCAATATCACTTCATTTATTTGGAAAAGCAATATTTTGCCTGAGTCAAAAGAATAATTTGTGCTACGGTCTTCCAAAGTTACTTTATTTTTGTCAAACATCATAATCTATTGTATGGTTCGTTTTTTTTTCCTCACACCCATTGCTTCCTTTTTGGTCTCCATGAGAAAGAAGTACAAACACCTTTCTAAAGCATTATTTTTCAAGAGAATAGTTGGAATTAGAAGGATGGATCACAGGCACCTATTTTTGTTCTAGAAAGAAGGCCTTTAAGCTGTAAGGTAATCATCAAAATACATTATTTCCTAAACCTAAAAATAGGCTTAAAATACAGATTCCAGAAAAAGATATCATAAATATACTAGATATTACTAATATTTACTCCTAATGGTATTAATATTCTCATTTATATTTATGATTTTAAGAAATGAACCATCTGTCTCACTAGCTGTATGAGACCAGATTATAGTAGCCATAATATGATTTATTTTAAATATAAATCACTACTGCTTAATTATAATGTGAAGTCTCTACTGAAAATGGAGCAATTATTTCAATGATACTTATGCTTGCAAGCCTGACAAATTAAACTTTTCTTTTTGATTGGTGGACTATAGACTTAAAACTAACTCTCCTCATTAAAATATGGGGAAAAAACAAACTCAAAATTTATCACCAATTCTGCTTCTCATAAACCAAACTGGTTTTTATGCCAGTTGGTACAGACCATCTAGTCTCATAAAGAAAAATCTTTACAGATAACTCCCAAATCTAATTGTCCATTGTGAATTTTGCACTACATTTTTCTTGTTAATAGATATTAACATAGGTGTCCTACTAATAATAACACAATAAACCCTGCATTCTAATAATGCAGTTTCAGGGTTTTGTTATTGGTTTCTTTTATCTGTCACCACTGTTTTTCCCTCTTATATTTTTGACAGCTGGAAATTCAAATTATGTGCCTGGCCCATGCATAAGACACAAAATTAAGTCTTGTCTGCATTTGACTTCTCTGCAGGTGAAAGAAAAGGTGTGGCTTCAAAACAGCTGAGTTCAACCGGTTCAGAACAAAACAGTGTTCTTAAATCAATTTTAACCTGGTTCAAGCCTGCATAATTTTTGTGAATGACAGCCAGAATGAGTCAAGAATGAACAAAAGTGTCTACTCTGATTGAAAATACACGTAGTGACTGCATCTCTAGTCTTTCAAGACTCAGAAAAATACAGAACAAAATGATAAAATGAAGAAACTGGGAGGAGAGTTGTACATCTCTTTATGTGTTTTTTGTAGTTGGAAAGAAAAGAGGCAGAATAGTGAAGTGGAAAGAGAAGAGAGAAAGAGAGAGGGAAAGNGGGAGGAAATTGAGAGAAAATTGTTCTTGTGCTGACATTAGTCACAAAAGAAATGGAAGAGCGAAAAGAAGATAGAAAACCCTGTGTGTAGTCCATACTACAAGTGAGATGCGTAGTTACAAGGACCAGGAAAATTAAAATGTCAGCTCAGGGGAGAATACAGAGGATATTCTGTGTTCATTAATTTCAAGTCCAGTGCACTGCCATTGTTTTCTGAAGCTAAGATTTTTTCAAAAAAATATAAAGCCTCCCTCATATATCCAAAAGATACAAGACATCTTCTCAAGAACTCTGCTCTTTCACCACAAAGAGATTCTTCTACATCAGAGCATGAAGGCTCATGAAAAGGTTTGGGATTTTCACTGGTTCATTGCTATTTAGTAGTGTTTAATATAGCTAGCTGCAAGACAGAGACAGACTTCTCATTTATTATTCTTATTTTGTGTGAAAATTGTTCAGATAAGTCTTTCAATGCACATGTTGACTGCTTACCTCTTGATGTTAATTAACTTTTTTTTTCTATTGATGTTCGGGGTTTCCTTCCTTAGAGTATGAACCAAGAATATGATTATTAGAATATGTGTTTTCTTATGCTAACTTCACTTTTACTTTAATAACGAAGGAAAGACCATGGATGTTATCTACCTGGACTTTGTCAAAGCTTTTGACTTTGTTGCCCACAGTGATTCCTTGGAGACATCCATGGTTTGGACAGGTGCTCTGTTCACTGAGTAGAACCTGAGCCGCCTTTTCTCCAGGCTGAACTACACAAGCTCCTTCAGACACTCCTCATAGGAATTGTTCTCTAAAGGTTTGTTGCTTTTCCCTGGACATGATCCAGCATCTCAGTGTATTTCTTATAGTGAAGGTCCCAAAAGAACACACACACACTTGACCTAGGCCCATTGATCCAGTGTGTCCATAGTCCTCTGCAGAGCCTTCCTACCCTCCAGCTGGTCAGCACTCCAGCTTGGTGCAATCTGCAAAATCACTGAAGGTGCAGCTGATCCCTTTGGACCATATCATTGACAAAGATATTAAGCAGAACTAGCCCAAATGCTGAGCCCTAATGAACATCACTTATGACCAGCTGCCAGCTGGATTTCCTTCATTCACCACGACTCTTTTGGCCTATCCATCCAGTCAGTTTTTATGCAGAAAACTCTTCAGTGAAAGGTCTCCATTCAACCACACCAGGCATTCTCACCAGCTTGTCTTTTGGCACAAGGAGATGGTCTGCTTTGAAGACTGCCTTCTGGAAGTTCATTATAGCAGTTCTACTGATCCCCACCTTAGTTCTCTGAGAATCAAAAACTTTCTACATGCTTGTTATGCCCAGGATGGCCTCCAAGTATGACCCACCACTACTTCATGTTCAGAAACAGTAGGTACAACAGGGTGCCCTCTTTAGTTGTCTCACTTGCCACCTGTGTTAGAAACTTATTTTCCACAAACTCCAGGACCATCTTAAGACTCCTTCCTCACTGATTTTTTGTATTTCAATAGTGTATTAGAAATGCACATTGTAGAGATTTTTATAGAATTTGTTATACATGTTTCATTTGTGTATGTTTAATATCTATATAAAAACACGTGTGTATTTATGTACAAACTGTTTCAAATTCCTTTTTGGATGCATTATATAAGAAACTCAAAAGACATTCAGGAAGTGACACAGTGTTGGAGCAAAGGGGGTGGCAGCTTAGATCAGCAGATGGAAGTCTCTGGCACTCACGTCAGGAGTGTGCCAGCCTTGAGCAGAGCTCGGGACCCGAGTGCTGGCTCAGAGCCACACTCTGCGAACACCCTAACACCGAGGGCAGGAACAAAGATGAGAGAGAAGCCTCTCATGGGATTTCCAAAGAGGTTTATTCCCTCGAAAGTTCTCCCACAAGAGAGCCCAGATCGCAGATTACAGCCAGATATATGGGGGAGGAGCAAGGGGAGGGGATGAATGAACCAATGAGGGAAACTCAGGGGAGAACAAGGAGGATTCTACAATTATAAACCAATGAAGGATCACAGTGGGAGGGAAAAGGTTACATAACCCAATGAGGGACTGAATAACAGGGGATGGACAGGGAACATTTGGGAACAAAGGGTAGTTTCCAGAGTGGATTGGCAGCTGGGAGAGACGGGTACACCTGGGATGAACTATTAACATAATAGGGGAGGGGTTTAAAATTTTACAATACAGAAAGTAATTAAATCAAATATGGTAAGCAAAAAGCATGCTGCAACATATCACCCTTTTCTTTTTTAAACAAGAGAGGGATAGATGTTCAGGAAAGGGAATACATTGTTTATACATTAAACAAAGGAGTAAGAATTACATAGGGACGGGATAAGGGAATTTTTTTTTAACATAATAATAACAATTGTGAAATTTTAAATCAGGAATGACTAACAGCTTTAACAAAAGAGTTTTCATTTTAAACAGTCTGTTTAGTGTTTTGGTGGTTTCTGTTTCTTCTTCGGTCTCATTAGATGCTCAGGAACATTTTGTTAGAATATTTTGAACAGGAAAAGCAGTTCATTCACTGATGCTTTTGTTTTGTCTTTGTTTCTTTTCTTTCTGTAATATGGAACTCATTATACAAATTAAATTATTTTGAAATTCACATGAGATAGTATATAGATATGAGTAAACGTATATATAAGAAATTAAGTTTGACATACACAAGAATAAAATAAAGTTTGGTACAATAATTTTTTTCTAGATAGTATGAAATAAAGCTATTAAAATGACTAAAATTTTAAATTTAAGACAATTATGAACTATATTATTTATTAAATTATTAATAATAATGTACCAATAATTTATTAAATATCTATATTTGTGAATTTTGTTATTTTTCTTGCTGAACAAATTTATATATTTTAAAAGTAATGTTTATCATTTGCAAAATAACATTAAAATAATTAGAAAACTTTATTGTAATTTAAAATTAATGCATAGTATTAAACAAATTATTAATTGAATTAAATTAGGAGGGGTTAGGAGAAGACAGTGGTTCAGCAGGGGAAGTTAGGTAAAATAAAATAGGACTGGTGGGCAGCTATAAAAAATTACAATGTGTAAAGTTATAAATTTTTTTAAAGTACAGCACAATATGAAATAAAGTTATTAAAATGACTAAAATGTCAAATTAAAGACAATTATTAACAATTAATAATCAGCTTCATAATTAACTAATAATTGATTGACAACTAAATAAATATATTTTAAACTTAATATAAAATTTAATTTAAAATAGTTCAGATGTTTTTATTAGGATATGGGAACTCACATGGGACTAAGGGCAGGACAGAGAACTAGTATAGTTACATTAAGCTGTTGCTCTGCAGAAGTTTTATGTGAGTGATGACTGTTTTTATCTCCACGCTGGAGAGGTTTAGTAAATTCAAATGCAAATGAGGATATTATTTGAGCTTGATTGGTGCAGGCTGTGCTTAAAAACTGTGTTTGTAAATTGTTACATGTTGTGAAAGATCATACTGAGATGAAGAGAACAGTCACTTGCAAGTCTCTCTGTGTTGTGTAACTGGGGCAAGTTGTTTGATCCACCGGGACAGGGAGGGGGATGGGTGGCGCCATTTTGAGTTTCCCGGGTGCCAACCCACGAAGTTACAGGGGTGATACCCCCTTGGGAAAAGGAGGTAGAGTCATGGAGAGATGGACCCACGATGTGGCAGGGGCAGTTCTCTCTGTGAGAAGAGGCAGAACCAAGGGGAAGGATGGGGGGTATCTGAAGGATGGGGGCAGTCAGGAGACAGCAAAGGATTGGGGCAGGAAAAGGAAGGAGGGGAGAAAGGGATTATGGGAAGAAGCACATGGCACTGGGTGAGCCACATGGCTGCCACCATTTTGTGCCTCCCAGGAACTAACTGGGTATCTGGGGAACCAACAACTTTGGAAATCATCCTGAGGACCATGAACTGGGAGTGAGGGAAGGGACTGAGGGATTAGGGAAGAGTCCCTCACACTGTGGCCATCGCTACCAGGGCTAAGGTACTGAGAAAACAGAGGAGTGGCCAGGCTATTATTTGCTCCACGTGGTGCTCTCCGTTGTGGACAATCAAGGACAGGCGATCGGAAGACCTCGGGATGTATGGACAGATAGAATCCCTCCCTCTCATTAAAGGTTGTTTGACCCCCACAGTTATTCAGTACCACCCAACCCGCAGTGCAAGCAGACGGAAGTGATGCCACAATCCAAGTTATAAAACCCCCAGCTATTACCCTAATAAACGCCATTTGCAATTTACCACATTGGTGTCTACGAGCTAATGGACCAAGCGGCCTGGGGGTGGCCGCCGTGCTGTTCCTGAACCAGGTCATCATGCCTTGAAAAGGAAGCACTCAGTGTAGGGGATGGGGGTTTAGGAATGAAGGATGGGGGGAAAGGAGCAGAGATACCAACTAGGGGTAACTGGTTTGGCTGTTTCTCCACTAAAATTTTTACTTTTTCAGGAGATGTTTCTGGAAAGTGGAGAGACAGCCAATGAGCAAAATGTTTTAACAAACCCTTATGAAATTTTTCCCCCTACCACGCAGGGTACCCACAACTTGGATATAAATCTCTCTCTGCTGCCCTGACGGGTTTGCACTCATCCTGCCAGTGACCACAAAACCCTCCCTTCCCTACAGCAAAATGCAAAAATTAAAACGACCCAGTGGTCCCCCTCAATCCTTTCACTAGGGGCACTGGGGTGGGATTTATCCACACCCACACCCAGTTAGTTACACACCAGCCCCCTTCTTTCCAAGACACTGCACCTCTGGAGCACTCTTCTCCCACAGAGATCAGTTCTCACCAATTGTGAGCCACATCTCAGCATTCTGCTGGCCACTAGAACAGAAAACTACAGGGAAGGTCCCCTGCCCAGAAGAGATCCTCTTGAGTGCTCAGGGGGTTGCCTCTTCCTCCTCTGGGAGTATTACCAACCAAAAAGTGGTGAACGCTCCAAGGGTCACTGGTGCACCAAAAAGCCTCATGCCATTCCAAGGGGTTCCGCAGGGGAGCCCCACACCTTGGGCGCCAACTGACGCGGTGTCAGAGCAAAGGGGCCACTAGCTCAGCAGATGGAAGTCTCTGGCACTCACGCCAGGAGTGCACCAGCTTTGAGCAGAGCTTGGGACCCAACTGCTGGAGCCACGTTCCATGAACACCCACATGCCGAGGGTNGTGCACCAAAAAGCCTCATGCCATTCCAAGGGGTTCCGCAGGGGAGCCCCACACCTTGGGCGCCAACTGACGCGGTGTCAGAGCAAAGGGGCCACTAGCTCAGCAGATGGAAGTCTCTGGCACTCACGCCAGGAGTGCACCAGCTTTGAGCAGAGCTTGGGACCCAACTGCTGGAGCCACGTTCCATGAACACCCACATGCCGAGGGTAGGAGCAAGGATGAGAGAGAAGCCTCTCATGGGATTTCCAAAGAGGTTTATTCCCTCGAAAGTTCTCCCACAAGAGAGCCCAGATCTCAGATTACAGCCAGATATATGGGGGAGGAGCAAGGGGAGGGGATGAATGAACCAATGAGGGAAACTCAGGGGAGGAGAACAAGGAGGGGTTTACAAAGTATAAACCAATGAAGGATCACAGTGGGAGGGAAAAGGTTACATAACCCAATGAGGGACTGAATAACAGGGGATGGACAGGGAACATTTGGGAACAAAGGGTAGTTTCCAGAGTGGATTGGCAGCTGGGAGAGACGGGTACACCTGGGATGAACTATTAACATAATGGGGGAGGGGTTTAAAATTTTACAATATAGAAAGTAATTAAATCAAATATAGTAAGCAAAAAACATGCTGCAACAATGAATAACAGATAATAACACAGGAGATTCATTCATTTAGATGTCTGGATCCTTACTAGCTTTAAACCACTGCAGTATTGTTTGGCAGATATGCAAAGTCAGGATGAGCTAGGAGGCGAAATCATTTATCACCCAAAATGATGCCTGCTTTTTGAAAATAATCTTCTTCCTAAGCTCTCCTACAAACATGGTAATGACTGTTGTTTAATCTCCCTCATACAAGACCTGACAATGCAGGAAATATCCAGGGCAGTTGCTTCTTCTTTAAATGGCCAAATGAAACGAGATTGAAAGGAGCATTTATTGTTGTATTTTCTTAAATGGTTGAATCAGTTCTCTCATTCTAATTAAGCCACCGAATTTCTGGACAAAGCATACTCTGTCCTGCTTCATTTGTTCCCTACTGGCACTCCAACTCAGCAAAACATTTTTCCTGTGGAAATATATTCACTGAAAACTATCATGGTTTGCTGGATTAAAGGTACTAAATCTTGTTTGAAATTTACTGAATCAGTTTTTACTCTGAAATAGGTTTGGCTTTCCAAAATATTCTACATCATAACAGAACCCCTTTTTTTATTTTCTCTTTTCTATGCTCTTTCTAATCTTACTCCTTTTATGCCTCATAAGTTTCCTGACCTCCACTGCTTCATTTAACATCAGGCAGTGTAGTGTTTAGTACACACAGTACAAGCTAGGCTTTTTAATTTCTATTTACAAAGAAGTTAAAGGGAAAGCTTTGTGAGGACATAACCATTTATTTTCCCTCTTATCATCTTGCCCTCCTCTGCTCATGCTTTAAAAAATGTTTGTTGGGGGTTTTTTTGTGATTTTTTTCCCTCCTGAAGGAGGACACTTATTAATCAAAATGCTTTGAAAGTTTTGCAAAATTTGTGTGATCACTAAATTAGTCATTACTATGTCTTTAGATTATTATTCCTGTGGGACTGTTTCACGTCAGTGAAACATTTCAATGATGTGGTTTTTCACCACAGTAAAACCACTCATACTGATACATTTTCACATTTTTTTCCTTCATTAAGAGAATCAGAAAAAATCTTCATATTCTGAGAAATCTAAAAGATTTGATGTCATCTTTCACACCTGAACATCTGTGGTGCTAATGGTGACAAGAAAAACGGCAATAAAATATCACAGCATCTAGCCTAGTTTATAATGCCAAATAAATCAGCATCATAGAGCAGATAATAACATTTTCTTCCTTAAAACTGCATGTTCTCGCTCTCTCAGAATCCTGACAACCATAAAGGGCTGCTAAGCTGAGCTCCAGAGTGCTGTTCAGAGTTCTGTGATTCTGTGCAAGTGAACAACAAAAATACAGTCTAGACCTGATGTATTTTCCACTTTCCATGACCCATGTTAGAGAAGTTACAAGCAAGTGACTAGTCTTTAGCAGATACTGATGCTAATGTGGTATGTTCATATTTATGTGTATATAAGAATAACGTAGATGTTTTCATGTTTCAACAGCAAAAAGTTCATGTTCACAAGAACAACAGCAACATAAACAAGTCAATATAATGTTTTTCATTAGTGTGATGAAAAGAATACTGTCCACCAGCTAAACATGAAAAGGAGAAGCTGATGTTAAAGTCATCTTTTACCTCAGTTATCTATGTACAGCTCATCTAAAGTTATTTCAGACAAGTCTCATATGCATCTAAGGAGGAAATTATTAAACTGCCCTGTGACATTACTCAAACACAAGAAATCTCCCCCTAAAACTCTGTAACTGCCAGGAGCCTAACCTGGCAAAACCCTGGTAAGACATTTTTATATAGTAAAGTTTTCTTTCATTGTAATGCTTGTTTAAAACTGTATTTTTCTGCATAAAAATGCACAAGACTAACAGGTATTTCATTGCTTCCATCACTATGCACTCCAAAATTTATATTGTCACATGCCAAAAAGAATAATCAGGATTTACACCAAACTGCAGCAGGCACAATTTAAAAACTACATGCTTACTGGCTGTATCAAAAATTATGTCATAGGGCTCATTCTCTCACTTATTCTATTCAGCATTAAAAGTACATTTGCTAAAGAGAAAGTGATACAATTTAGGCTAGTCAAAACTCAGGGATGAAATAGTAAACAGTTTAAATTCTAGTGATGCTACAGCACATTCAACTAATTGCAGAGAGCTAAAATATGGACAAAAATTAAAGTCAGTCTCAGTGAGGGGAGGAATATAAAATTAATAGCAACAACAAAAAAAACCAAAAATCAACCATGGATCCCTAGCTGAATCTTCTTTCAGAAGCTAAGCAAAAAGACAAAAAAGCCCCTTAGACCTGATTTGCATATTTTAGCAGTAATCTGAAAGCTGATGGAGATGTCACAAGGCTGCTATATTTATTTCTTCAAATGGCTGTAATAATGAAAAACTAGTTGATTGAAGACCAAGAATGGAACATAAAAAAAGTCTTGCTGCCTTCTAACCATGTGCACACAAGTGCTAGATACTACTAGGACTTCAAGGAGACATCTAAAAAAATATAAAAAGTAGATGCCTAAATATTTATTCGCTTTTTCAAATATTTATAAAAAGTTGTTATTTCAGAAATCTTGATTTTCATTTGGATGCTGAGTAATTTTTTACCTTTAAAATTACTGAGAATATATACTGGAAATATTTTAGATATCTGAGGAATGAAACAAATACATTTGTAAGAGCAGGTATACAAATAAAGAACTTTTGAATGTGATGACAGAAAGAATTATTTGTCTAATTAACTCAGGTCGAGAAAATGCGTGTCATTTAACAATCTGAACAACCTTTCTAGAAGAGAGATTTAGATTCATAGTAGGTGAAAATGAATCACACAAACTAGTGGTAAAAGCTTAAATAACCACATGAGTTTCCTAAGAATTTTTCAGTCTTACATAAAGCTAAAGGGATAGTTTTTATACTGTCTTTTTGATACATTGAAACATATGAATTTTTTTTTCATTTGAACTTCATGAAAGGGAAATATTTGTCTCATTGAACATACATGACATCAATAATTTTTAGATAATAGAGTGATCATTTCAATCATTATTTTAATCCAGATTTCTGAAATAGAAATTACTAGCCAAAGCAGTGATAGAATTCAACAAAAATGCAGAATCCTCTATTATCTAATCCTGCACAAATTAGGACTGTAGTCTGTGCTTTTCACTATGCAAATCCTTCAAGTCTTAGCTGTGTTACAGCTTGGAAATAATCTCTAATGAATGTAACAGATTTCACAGCTATTAGAGTAACTGCATCTTAGCTGTTTCCTGGTAAACTATCAAGAAAATGTTTCCATTTAATAACAGGTATATAATTTTATGGAAATTATGATTTTGTATGAGACTTGAAACTACTCTAAATTGCTTCATAGGAATTTAAATAGTCTGTTATAAGAATTAACTGTATTCAGTCACGGCAATGTAGGAAATCTTGCCAAATTCTACCCTTAGTTACATCCATGTAAAGGTGCAGTACTTTTGTCAAAGGGAATTTATTTTAGATTTATACTTACAGAACATAGACTGCACTTGGTGCACTTGTTATAATGACAGGAGATTTCTTCCAACAGGAAGAATTGAACAGGAGGGACAGCACCTTGCTAAATCCAGTCCAGACTATTCCACTCTTGAATACACATGGTATAGCTAATGGGTGGTTAATATTTTTTCCCATACATAAATTTAACTCTTAGTAATTTCAGTTTCCATCAAATTACTGAACTAAGTTAAGTTGCTTCCTGTACACCCTTCTAAACACTCTTGATTTAGTAGGTCCCATGTGCAGCGAACCTGTAGTGAATTTTGAGCTCTATTCTAGACTGAACCTGAACTATATCACTAAAAACTTAGTTTGATTTTGTGAATATTAATTTGATTTACAACACCAAAAGAGAAGCCTTCAACTTATCCTCAAAAAAAATAATTTTTTCATCTATCTGATTTTCAGCCATGCACAAGTGACTTGGTTATTAAACAAGTTTCACTTATCAATTTGCAGTATATAAGAAGGGACACTTCAAAGAGAAGAAAAAGAACATATTGTGTTGGTATCTTCTCAAATCTTGAATTTTTTTTGTCTCAGATATTTTAACACAATTTTCATTACTAGTTAAAATGGTTGCTGCCTCAAAGGTCTTGGTGTTTCTCAAAATTGTTAGTGCTTTATTTTACTTTAATCATGCTGGGAAAACTGTAACTACTGTAAAAGAACAATTAACATCAATATAAAAACTCATGATCTCATAGAGACTGAAAAAATGCTTTTGGTAGTAGTAAATACATGTAATAAGCCCTTTCAATATATATAACTATACTGGCAGCAAGGTATGATTTGGTTTATCCAGAAGCATATTTTCAATTGATATTAACAGTGTTCATTAAATTTTGAGGGGCTACACACTTAGAATACTCAGCAGGATTTTAGTGTATTATTAATAGAAATTTTGACTTGAAAGTGACAGACAATCCAGTTAAATATACAAACTTAGAGGTGCACATTGGATAAATTTGTAAGGAATCATTAGTTTCCATGCTTTGTTCCTCATCTAGCAGATATAAACTGTATTTGTTTATGCATCTGTGGAATTTAAACTGATTTCACAATCAAAAAAATGCTTACACAGATCTAGGTCAAACTTAGCCAAATCTCAACAGTATTAAAAGGGAGGCTGTGATTACATTTCCCAATCCTGATTAATTTATAGAGAAATTACTGTGCTATTACTGCCATTTAGAAACATATTGATAATCTTTATGAAACAGTTTTCAGAAACCCTCAAAAGTCTATGCTGCGTTGGTTAATAAAAAAAAAATTCTTACAGCGTAATTTGAAAACTGCAATTTTCCTTCTGTATCTTCTGTCTTTGGATAAATCAATATACATCTCAATAGCTACTTTCAGCAAAGTATTAGTAACTTCTTGCTAATAGGCAAGTAACAGTGCTCTGGGACTGACCAAGAGAATTTTTTTACCATATAGAGGTCAATGAACCTCTTGTTAAAGTAGATTTTCTGTAACTTCCTATTCCTTTTGTCATTATGTACCAGTATGTGTTTATGTCTTTTGTGGAAAATCTCCTGACACATAAAAATAAGGCTTGGTCCTACTGATAAGCAAGTCAGCTTTTAAAATACTATATTAGTAGTGAAACACAACTTTTCTGAAAGTTTGATACTGTAAGTATCAAACTGATACAAAAGTAGCTGATTATCATAGTAGAACACATTGGTTAGAATAGAGATAATTTTAATAAAACATGGTGCAAGAAAGTCATATACAAATACTAACTTGACATTTGTCCTCAGCAAAAAAAGAAAGATGTTATGTTTCTCAAATGAAAGGGAAAATATAACACACTTCAACACATAAATACACTTGTGAATAATAACAGTATCTATCACTGTACCCATCGTGTTAAGAAATGAACTGAGAAGAAAAATCAGTGTGTATTACATGGACACCAAAATTCTTCTTGCTTCTGCACCAAAGGAAGTCTGACATAATTACGATTTTTTAAAGAAATGTGTTTGAGTTCCCAGTCAACCACAATCTTATCTCCATAATGGCTTATGCAGAAAAGCATTACAATAAACTCTTTTCCAATTTTTGAACACTTTTGGCTTTTACTACATTTCTGTTTCCCTTTTTTTTTTTTTTTGCCTTGAGATTGATTTCAATTATTTCTTCAAATATTAAAAATGTGCTTTACATAAACTAAAAGTCTGAGAAAAATGTGCTGACAGAAAGTTTTATGCCCAAACAGTGTATTCTCCATTAAGCTATCAATCTTGGTAATACTTTTTTTCAGGCGACTACAAATACTGATTTCTTGGAAATCTGGTCATGAGCATGGTAAGATGTCTTTAGCAATCTTGTACTCCTTTGCTTTGCCACTGACACTTCATAGAATCCTTGTAAGTCTACACAGTGACAAATCCTGGTTGTTGTCAGATCTGATGCACTGAGTTCCTTGTGCCACATCTAAAAAATAAATTAAAAAAGAGCAAGCAATGTTCTGAGCTTTCTAATCCAGATCAGATAGTGGCTAAAGCCACTTAAAGCTCCCAATTTCATTTGAAACACCCTGAATAAATACTATAGAAATGTTCGTGAAGCCAGATAAAACAGGTGTCTTCCCTGGTTTTAATTTAGTTTTTATTTTTACTTCTTCTCCTATTGAGTGAACTTCAGTGGTGCTATTCATCTGTATACTATATTATGTCAGACCTTCAGAAAACAGCAAGATTTCCTGTTCTAGGACATAAAATAATCTGACATTTCAGAAAAAGTTAAATAAAAATGATTTTCAATTTTTGGGATAGGAACTTGCAAGCAAGTTATGCATCTTGGTTTTTTGTTTCTTTATTTATAATTTGATTATCTCACAGTTATACAGTTAAGAAGATTTCTTAGTTTTATTAGCTATTCACTTCTGGGCAGTATGAACAGTGACTTAGTTGGATGTTTTAATTTTCAGTTTTTACTGCATTATTGATGAGTAACTGACATCATTTGAATGCTTCTTAGTGCACATTCATTTCCTAGCACTGGGACACAGCAAAATGGTGTTAAAAGCTTTTGAAACCAGAATGTTCACTAATGCATGTTCTAACACTTAGAAATAATTTTCAGTTTAAATACTGTATAATTCCATGAAGCAATGGCATTTGGCTGTCTGAGGCATACAATATATAACTCCCTTGCTGATGTTTATGTGTCTTGGCCCTGATGATCTCAGAATTCAATCGGTGATATGGGAGCCTTTTATTTCTACATGTATGACTCTCAGCCAAATGCTGTAGATGCATTAAGCTGATAGATTAAGAAGAATTGTGTCATTCTATTTGTTTAGGAAATATCAAAAAATATGAGATTAGGCATTACTCAAGGGTGAAGTGCATGTTGTGTTTGCTAGCCCTTGAAAAACAAGAGAAGTGGTATCTTAGACCTGGAAAGGAAAAGGGAAAATGGTCTTTATAGATTTTCAAAGCCATATTTGTCCTTCAAAAAGAACAGATAGACAAGGGGTCAGACACGAAAGAAGTATGTTCCAGTTTTTAAAAACTGAGAAAGCTGGAAAATGGCAGTCCCTGAAATCTTATTTGAAGTGCAGGGAATGGCAATCTGTGTACAGTTTTTCAGTAAAACTCAACTGTATCCTAAGAGATAACTTCTGCTCTGAAATAAATCCAAAGGGCTCAATGGGACTCAAAGGTATTTTATAGAAGTTTCTTAGAAAGGGTTTATAACATTAGAAATTATATTTCTTTTACAAAAAATTGTTCAAAATTTAAATCAGACATAGTTTACACCAAATGTTGAACTAGAACACATATGAATTTTTGGTAAATATTTTGCATATCATAAATTATCTTTATTATTGAAAATAACCTATATATCTGGTATTGTTTGCTCAGACTTTCTTCAAGTTCTTATGTTTTTAATGAACTTCTTTTTCCTAATGCAAGTTTCAACTAATTATGTTAACATTTACGTTATATTTATCCATTAAAACAATTATACCTTAAAAATACCAAAGATTTTGTCCTGTTGACAAAAAATATTAAAGTAGGAGTGAATCTGAGAAGTCTTTACTCTGACATATCTTCAAGAGGTTTCTCTGATCTTATTTTATGTCTCAAAGACCATATATGATCAGTCTTATAGTCTGTCCTTTATACTCTTTTATTGTAGGTTTTGTCTTCCGTATTCTTTCATCATCAGTTGCTAACACAGGAGGCATTCCCCATCTGTAATACATCTGGCATAATGATTTAATATTCTTTGTGAGATGCCAGAAGTTCATCTCATACTTCCCTGGGACTTTGACAGTAACCATATTGCTCTCAAGTGACCAAAAATATCAATATATAACAATGACCTTTTCTGCTTCTCTGAGGTGTAAAGAAAGCAGAGTATTCAGCCTACAAACACTTAGGAAAACATCTTATGACTCACAGTATGCCTTGTGCTTATAATTTTCAAGGCAGAATGGATTTGTTATGTGATTTTTTATATCTTTAAAATGGAAACTTATTTCTCACAAGGCATCTATTCCTCTATCTCATTTGTTAAAATATGCTAAGCTCCCAATAAATCAGACAGACAACTGATTTCATGGGTTAGTGAGGGTGAAAATGGCAATTTTAACACTTTATTGTAAATTAATGATGAAAATCGTTTAACACAAAAAAACCTTTATAGACTGAAAGCTCCTCAATGTCTAGTGAAAGCAAATTTATAATGAATATTAGGAATAGTAATGAAATTCTGCCTAAGAACAATATTGACATTTCTGTTTTAAAATGTTATGGCAATTCAAGATAACCTTAAAGCAATCTTTTTATAAACTGGAAATACATGCATGAGGGTCTGCCTCTGTATTTGATGTAAGAGCATTACCATATTAAATCAGATACTATTGCCTCAGGAAAGAGTATGTTAGTATTATCTATGACTTTTTAAACTAAGTGACAAACTGATTTACATGGTATATAGCTTTATAGTAATTCCAGTTTAGTTAGAACCTTATCCCATTTCCATTAAAGACAACTTAATCTCTGATGGGAAGCTTAAAGGAATCTGGATGAAATGGCAAGTACTAGGATAAAGCTCCAAGGTAGAAAAAAATCTTCATTCAGAACAAAGCTGAAACACATGCTCAGCTCTCTGATGAAGTCTAAGTGCATACTCAAATGTAGTGTTTATATATGTTCTGTAAGGATTAAATTATAAAAATACAAACTAAGAAGGAAATTTGTAACAATTTAAAATAAGAGATTACATAGAAATTAAGAAGAAAGAAAGAAGAGAGACATTTTAAGAACTGAGTAGTTACCTCGATTTTTCTGTCCCTCTTAACAGGTCTTGCATTACATAGCTTCACTCTGACTTCCTTCAACATATCATGCTTCCTAAATATTCAAAGCTGACCGTGGAGAGAGGCAGTCACTGCCATGATCACTAAAGAGGCAGTAACTTCTCCATCGTATCAGTGGTATCATTGGTCTTGTTTGTCTTTAATTTTGCTCTGATGAAAAACTTCATGCTCCGCCATTACAGTTCTTCAAAAAGGTTGAACTTAAAATATCAAACATCAAAGTGACAGTCAGGAATAGTTCTACCATGTATAAAAAGACAATACTTTAACAATATATTAGCTATTCCAGGGGAAGAAAGTATTTTCACTACAAATTTTTCCCAGGAAAGGAAAACAAACAAATATTGAAAAAAAAAATATTAAATTTTATAGCAGAAAGTCTTTATATTTGTGGATTACCTGGCAGCCAGATAAAACATAGCATATATATATATATATATACATACACACATATATGTTTACATCTTTTAAATAAAGCACCAGAAATTTGCTTAATTCTTTTAGGTGCCAGCAGTCTTCAGTTAGTTTTGCTGATACTTGTTGCCTTGTGAATCAGCAGTCTGTCAAGATTTCCAGGGAGAGCAGTGAGATATGCTCAGAAGATTTCTAAGAGGAGTAATTCATAATTCAGTTAAACCAGTGCAGATCTTGACTTATGTATTTGAATACTTCTCTGCTCAGGGATGAAGACAATCTTTTACGTTGCCAAAACCTTGTAATTAAGTTATTTATGCCAATTTCTCTAATAATGAACAGTACAGAACCATTAAATATGTAATATATATGTTTTGAATATTGATATTTAAATTTTTTCCTCCCTACTATCTTATTATATTTTATTTTCATTAAATGAATAATAACAAATATTCAGACCTTTACAGAGTTACACAACAAAAATGGAACATTTTCATAACATTTCATTTTGGAACCAGTTTTTATGGTTAAATAAAGTCATTTATATGGAAGATATGAAACAACATATAGAAAATATGAACAACATATATAACGTATACAACAAAAAAAGGTTAAAAAAGGAAACAAGATTGTGATAGACTCAAAACTCATGTAATTTCTATAGACTTGACTCAATCATTAAAATAGTCTTAAAGACAAGCAGGGATTCTCCCACATAAAAGCACATTTAGAAGCTGTAGTTTCAGGATCAGTAGTAATGCAAAATCTGTTAAATGTTTTCATCATATAATCTCAGTCTTAAAGTGATACTTCCATATTTCTTTCACATAGTTTTTTGAATCAGTCCTTAAAATCCAAGTTTAAATAAAAGTATAATATTTTGTATTTTCTTAAATGCACTGTAGTTAATATGAAAAAAACAGATATATATAAAACCATCCTTGTGGATTTAATATAACAACCTGTGCATGCACCCTGCAAAGCTGCCACTTTTTTATGAAGAAGAAATAATTTCTTGTCTTTCTATATATGTCTATATTTCTATATTCTTTCTTTCTTTCTTTTCTATATGTGTTTGGGTGCACTGGTAACTTGGGAAAACCTGCTGAAAGAAATAAAAATTTTTTCAGAATATTTTCTCTCTTTACATTGAGCCTTCCTTAAATTTAAATTTTGCTTTCATTTACTCTTCTCTACCATGTGCTAATTCAGGTAAACTGTTGGAGTCAGAGGCAGAGATAATGTTCCTTTATCTGTGCTGACAGGCTCAGACACTCAAGAGAACACTAGGTTTAATCTAAGACTATGGAGAAAGCCTCTAGAACTGAGTGAAGAATCTAAGAATGTTAATGTGTGAATTAGAATTATGATAAATCACTTAATAGAGCTTAGAGGTTGAAATACAGAAGTGAATGAAGGACAAGATGGAGGATTCAGGGCAGTGTCCCTTTCTCCTTCTTCACCTTCTTCATTGGTTGTGGGTAATATCATATGATTGGATGAAAAAGTCCACCGTGCAGCACACTGATGTCTAGTTATTGGATTAAAAATAAAAATAAGTTAGTTGGCACCTTGTAATTGGGTAGTTTATGCTTAAAATGCCTTGGGAAGAGACACCTGTGTGGCCATTTCTTAGTTACTGTAGCATGTAGACAAGCTTACTGTAATATAGGCAAGGGAAAGTAAATAACAAAGTCTGAACTTGAAAACAGTTTCCTGGCTCTTCATTCCTGATCCTAGGTGAAAAGAACTTGCTCACACTCCTACAAACTGAGGTACCTTTTAAAAGCTAGAGTGCTCATTACAAGCAAAACCCCCTTTACAAGGTGGTGCCTGTTAACAGTAAACACTGGAAATCTTATGTGAGGTATCTGTTTGATATAAAGGAAACCTAAAAGAAAGTGTGAAGACTGTTGTATGAAATGCGGGTTTGGGTGCCATAGATAGAAAGGAATCTGGCACAGAAGTACCCTGAGCTCTCTTGGAAAGAAAAAAAAAGCTGAAATTTTGCTGGGCATTTTTATTTAGTCCTGCAGCCTCATGGAGAAAAGCATACATTTCATAATATTTTCAGTGATGCAGTGGTTGTTCTTTCCCATCTTACACAAAAAAGTGTGTTGTAAGAATGCTGATGTGCCACAGCCTAAGCTTTTAGAAGAGTCAAAAAATGCAGGCAGTGAATAGTTTCATCTTCTAGGATTCTGTACACTTTCAGACTGTCCTGTCTTCTGGCCCTTAATGAAGGGTCTTCCCCACACCTACAGTACAATAAATAAGCACAACTTTGGTTGCTATCCTCCTGCTACAGATTATCCACTTTTACATGGGTAAAATTAATCTCATCCTTTCCATGTGTGAATAATTCATTCAATTACTATATTGCTTTCTATAACCCAGAAATCTGGAGTTTCCCCTGCTCTTTCAGATATTTTAGTCCACTTTTACATTCTCCATCACAATAGTTGTCTGTGTCTGGTTGACATATCATTCATTTCACGAAGCTGGCAAGAATAGTCAACAGCCACTAAAGAACTGTCACCACTGATATAAATCTCTGCAGCAGCTTCCATTTATCTTAGTCAGTGTAAACTGAACTACAGTATCTGAAGTTTTTTTCCCTGTGTTTTCAATGATCTCCAGGCCATTTCAGGTCATTTAGAACCAGAAGTCTAACATTGATGCTGAATTGTACAAGGATTTGACGTTTTTTTGTCCTTTAATTGTAATTTTAATAATTAAAATGTAGGCAATAAATTCACACATTAGAATACAAAATGACTACTTATTTGTTAGGAAGGAATTTTCCCCCTATTGCACATGCCTTTCAAAGCTTACACAATTTACTAAGTTGGTAAGCATTTCAAGGTGGCTACTTTACATGGAAGCACAATTCAAAACAATATGCTGCTCTTGGACTTCAGTTCTGTTGCAATTTACTGCACCTTAAACATACAAATGGTCAAAATGAATGCAATAGATGTTCCTGTACTTAAGAGAAATGCCTAAGGAATAGAAGAACTGTAATTGCCTAAGGTACAGAAGAAATTGTTTTCCTATCCAAAATATTTTCGGTCACATTATAATAGCCCTGAATTTAATGACTCTGTGGATGCCTAACAAAAAGTTGTCCAGTCTCCCCTAGAGCCCACCATATGCTAAAATTTTAACATCTACAAATTCCAATATCAACAAGTATCAGAGGCCTAATACTCAGTCCTGAAAAAATATCTCCATTTACTTGTTTTGGATACAACTCTTTTCCAGCTGTTTCATGTCCTCCAGTGTGTAAACAATGCAATAAAGCTTGTTCAAAGGTCTATGGGCTTGTCCATGTCACTCCTGGTTAGAGACTGCTATCATAACTTCCTAAGTTTTCAGGAATGTAGACCTCGCTCCCTCTTCTCTCAGGTGAAGACTAATTCCTCATGTAAAAATAATTATAAACGTGATAGTCTTTATTGCCTGCCCCCAAACCTTATACATACAGTTTTACAATATGCTTGTTAGAGAAGGAGACGGGAAGCAAGAGAATAAAAAACCTAATACTGCTTACCATAATCAATATATTGGTAGAAAATATACATAGGAGTATGATCTTTGTTTCAGTATATTTTCCAGATGTCTGCTAAAATTTCTTTTCTTGACTCAACAGTATCAGATTTCCTATAAAATTAGTGTAACTCAAATCTTTATGTCTTAATAGAAAAGTCACCCCATTTTGCATGTAGGCTGGGATTTGCTTTTTCGTTATATGCGTCTCAGTTTGGAAGACAGGTGTCTGTTAGGAAGGGCAGGAGCCTCCCTTGGAATGAGAAATGTAAACTCCTTCCCTCTGAATTATTATAATTTTGAAATCAAGGGTCTCTCAGGCAAAGACATAGAGATATGAATAACAGTTCTTTACTAGTATGTAGAAAAAGGCAAACAAACAACAGTAACTATGGCATTAATAACAAAACAGAACCAAGGACCCCGTGGCAGCCTTCATGGACGAGACAGAAAAGGATGGAGGAGAGGCTGTGCCTCACAAACCCCCTCGGGCACTCAGTCCCGGTGCTCCTGCAGGGCTCTGAGGAACACCCAGTTGGAACAGCAGGAACGAGCAGAAATCCCCGGCCGGTGGATGAGAGGTACCAGAAGCTCTGCGGCGGCGGCTGGCACTGCAGAGCGTCCCGGCAGGACAGGGGGTGCGGGGGGCCGCAGATGAAGAAAAAGAAGAAGCAGGAGCTCTATCGGGGTTATGGTGAGTTCATTTCTCCAAGCAGTAACAGCTCCAAGTGTCCCCTGCTCTGAAGCCCCAGAAACCAGCCAGCTTGCAGACGCTCCTGCCCTCCCTTTCACCTGCTCCCCCTTCCCCCTGGGCCCAGCCAAACTCTGTGTTCTCAAGCGCCCAATAAGTACCATCAGTCAGGTTTCCCTGCAACTAATGGGGAAAATTCTATAGGTGAGAAGGAACAAAAGGAAGGACACCTAACTCCCAACAATATGCATTACGTCCACTTGTAGTGAATTTCATTGGCCATTTTATTGCCCTGTCACTCAGACTCTAAGAAGTTCTGCTGTTTTCTACTGCCTTTCACCTCTATTACCAAAAAACTTGCTGTAGAAGCAAACTTTTTAAGTCCACATGTGAGATTTAATTCTTACACTTTGGTTGCTGAGTTTTGTTGTATGATTCTGTAACCAATTTCACTCAAACTGTTTAAGTTCAACTTAACAAAATCACTTGATCTTTGCTTACTCAAAACTCCAATTTTTTTTTAAACTTTACAAAAAAATGGTTGTTATTATGTGAGTTAATCACATTTAACTGAGTGTCATTGTGTCATTAACAATAGTTTTACTAATTTTCCAAGTAAAAATGTTGCCATGCCTTCCCTGAATCTTCTAAAACCAGTGACACCACATTTGCTATTCTCCAGCTGCATTAAGGAACTTTTAAAAAATTGATGACACACAGCTGCTGTGACTCAGTTTTGAAGCCTTTAATAAATACAGTTTGATTGTGATTTGTGCTAGCATTCGCTCTGTTTGAACTACTATCTCTTCCCTAACTTCTATTTCAGTCAGTTCTGTTGAGAAGTTGCCCACTAGGAAAAATTCAACCATAAGAATATTCTGTTTCTTTGTGAATTATAATGGAAATGGTTCATTTTCTTCTGTGTTTTGTCTTTGTGTTTTTCATAGCTTAATAGTAAGTCCTGCAGACTACTGGAAGGCTTCCTGTTACTTACTTGTTCAACAAAAATTTATCAGCAGGGGTTTTTCTCATCAGATAGCTGTGCATCCAACTCTTTTTTTGCCTTTAATGCATTGTTTTTACATTTAATCTGGCAGTGTTTCTTGGCATCTTATTTCATGTTTCATTTTTATTTGGACTTGAGCTCACCTTTCTGAAGGAACAGTTTTTATACGTAATAAACATTTCTTTTCATTCTATTTACTCTCTCTTGTCTGAAAATTTTCGGTTGTTTGCCTTGTGTTTCAAATATGGCATTCTACAGCAAGCTCCATTTCATAGAGAGCTGAATTTTCCCATTCTCTTCTTAACAAGCTGCCTTATTTTTATATAGCCTCCACTGTAGCCTAGCAAATATCCAGGCAGCATCAGCATCCTAAGTGTATAATCAGTAGTAAAGATCAAACACTACATTTTTTTCTATTTAGGCTCTGTAATTTCATTATGTGCAGCATTTGATACTAGTTTAGATATGTAGTTAATCAGTGTGATTTTAAGATCCCTTGACATCTAATAAATATTCTTCCCTCACAGCTATGGCCATATCTGTCATCCTGATGTTCAATTATGACGCCAACTGACAGTATTTCACCAAGTTTCCAATATGCTTACTCTGCCAATTTCTCCATGTAGGAGCAAACATCCAAAATTTCCTTACCTAATTATTTAAAAACTGAGCATTCATGAAGAAATATGCATAAAGTAGTGTTGGTTCTTCTTTTGAAAACTATATCAACAGAGCTGTCTTTTTATCTACTTATTTTTTTTCTCTGACATGTATGTTTTTTAAGCATACCAAATTTCCATGTCTTCCTCAATAATAAATATATTTATATTTAAAAACACCGTCCTAAGGCATTTATTTCTATTTGCCATTCCCCAGCCTTCATATAATATACATGGAAGATAGGATACATGGAAAAGTCTTTGAAAAAACTTTTTTTCACATATATGCAAATTAACCAAAATAGAAAAGATCACGGGAATTCTTCAGCGTTTAAGAAAATAAGGAAATTCACAAACGTCTCCGAAGACTCTTATTTTAATTCTCAAGTATTTTCAAAACTATTAGAAGCATCTGTGCGTGCATGTATATCAGTATTTTGATAGCTTTACAACCATTACTCTTTTATTAAATCATCACACAGATTATTTAGAAGCAATAGACCAAAATAAGAAAATTAATTTTACAGTATCATTGTCTATATCTTCAAAGAGGAATGAAGACCTTAGAGGTAAGTCTTGCCAATACCATTATTTCTGTTTTCCTCTGTTCAACTTGTGAATACTGAAGACAGTTTTACTGCAAATTTAAGAAGAATTCATTTCTCCAGGTCTTTTCCAAAATAGAATAAAAATTTGAAATATTTTAAGTGGGAAAATACCTACTTTATTTAAATAAAACAATAAAACAAAACATTATGAAAACTCTTTCAAAACCATATCAATTGTTTGATCTTCTTAAATTTAAGAAGAATTCATTTCTCCAGGTCTTTTCCAAAATAGAATAAAAATTTGAAATATTTTAAGTGGGAAAATACCTACTTTATTTAAATAAAACAATAAAACAAAACATTATGAAAACTCTTTCAAAACCATATCAATTGTTTGATCTTCTTAAATTTAAGAAGAATTCATTTCTCCAGGTCTTTTCCAAAATAGAATAAAAATTTGAAATATTTTAAGTGGGAAAATACCTACTTTATTTAAATAAAACAATAAAACAAAACATTATGAAAACTCTTTCAAAACCATATCAATTGTTTGATCTTAAATGATTAGCAAGTGACTAGACTAATGACCTTAAACCATTGTTTTATTTTATAATACTATAGAAGTATAGGTCACACTGGTACACTGCCAGTCATCTGTCTCTTATTTTCTAATTCACTTTTATTATAAAGCTAATATGTGACAACCCACAGAAGCTAAAGTAATTTTAACAAATGTTCATGCATTTATAGTGGAAATTTCATATAGGCTGTGAAATGATATATTCAATAAGGTTGTTTTTTAACAAAATGTCTATCTTTATTAACCATAAAAATTAATAAATGTAAAAGATATTGTTCACTAAGAAATTATGCTGATTTAAGTGTGTCTGACAAGGCTCTAGACAAGGTATCAGCTTCTCAGCATGGTATTGCATACATATATTATAACAAATATGTATATACATACTAAAATGCATTAGGAAAACAACTACATTTACTGAAAGAAACTATTATTATTTCACATAGTTTCATATCCTTCAACTGATATGCCTAAGAAGTGGAAACAAAACCATCTTAGCCTATGTTAAATGCAGCTATGACACTGTTAAATATCTCGCTATAACATATGATTCTTTAAATATTCTTGCTATCTTTATAAAGGCAATTATTCTACAGTATAATAGACCAAAATGAACTTGTAAAATATTACTACAGTAGTTATAATGGTACAACTGTCAGTACTATGCTGCTAATTATGTCCGGATAGTAATGATTATTTACCTGAGCAATGTGGGTGTTTCTAATATCCTAAATCTTTAAGCTGTTAGTTCTGAAAATCAAGACGTATAATACTGTCATGCAGAATTAACCCACCCTTTAACTGTACTCTAGAATTTTCTTGGCTTTTTAAGCATGTTGTACAGCAGTAAAATATTCGTTTCCCCTTCTGTTGGGTTACTAACCGCATTGCTGCTTTAGGATACACTAAGAAAAGGGAGCTAATGCGAAGGAATGCTTGCAAAAGAATGAACTTGCTTACACTCTAATGTCGATTATAAGCCTTCACACATGGGGCACTTATGTGCCATTCAAGAAATTATTTCAAATTTTTGAACACAGACACTGCTGTATTATTAACAGAATATTTTTATGTTGCCTTGTCCACTCTGTTTATAAAATGCTCACTAAATATTTTGTATTTGCTTGTAAAGAAAGATAGATTTTCAGTTTTCAGGTTCTCTGCTGCCTGTAGCTGAGAAGATCAATATGAGAAAATGAATTTTGTTCCATTTTTTATACTGCTTGTAATAGTTTAACTGCCACCAGCAAGCACTATAGAAGTTCTCTCACTTCCTCCAACTGGGATGGTGGAGAAAATCAAAAGAATCAAAATGAGAAAGCTTATGGGTTGAGAAAGACAGTTTAATAAATAAAGAAGAGTAAAGCAAGGAATATATTCACCACTGCCCGTGGACTGGCAGGTGTTCAGCCGTCTCCAGGAAATCAGAGTTCATGTAGCTTGGGAAGACAAACATCATCATTCAGAATGTCCCCCGAGGTTTCCTTCTTCTTCCTTAGCTTTTTGTTGCTGGGTATCAAGAAACTCCTTTATACCATATCTGAGATGTTACATATTTGGGAAATAAGTAAGTGCATTTTTTGGTTTTCAGTACATTTTTATTATCATTAAATTCACTTTCTATGTAAGTGGTTAGCATTTTGAAATGAGAATGTTAGACATCTGTGTATGAAATATTATATGAATGGGCTATGATTCATTATAATATCTGAAATTAATTTTATTGCTGGCATAGCAATATGCAAACACATAGAGATATGGTTAGACATACATGATTAGTTCCCCTTCCCAAATTCTGTAGATTTTTGTTCATCAATTTTATAAATAAAAGGACTTGAAGAAGCATGTATGTGGGTAAGCCTGACAGAAAGCCTTGGGTTAAAAAATAAAGGCTATTAGTATATTGCATAAAAATGTTAAGCTTTATTTAGTCTATAAAAGATAGGGCATAATTAATATTTATTGAAATTATTCTACAGGTGTCCTGGAGTGAATTTATGATGTCTGTATCCCCAGTTGTGTGTTCTGTTTATGTTACATATTAAGTTCTGCACCTTTAAGACTGGTTTCAAGAGTGAAGAGGGGAAAGAAGAAGCGCGCAGTTTGTTTGCAGAAACAGCCTTCACTCCCCCACAGCTCTCTCCAGACTGTGCTGTCTGCAGCACGGACAGACAGCGGGACAGAGCTCTCCTTTGCTTGCAGTTAGTTTTTAGCTAGCTGGGGCAGGGAAGTTCCCTGGACTGTGATTTTTTTTTTCCTTTTTCCTTGGATCTGTTCAAACCTACTCTGGACTGAAAACCCAGCACACCCCAGGAGCTCACGCCTGTGGCCCACCAGGGCCTGGG
>VWYI01011181.1:5701-38545 GCA_013399455.1 Anthoscopus minutus | reverse complement strand
GTTTTGATTTTTTTGTTGTTGTTGTTTTTGTTTTAAATTTAATATTATTATTAGCCTTCATGCAGAGAGGCAAGAACCAGGAAACCCAGATCATTACAGAAAGCAATTAATTTTTCATTGATTCAACAGTCAAAATAAAGAAGGGGCTAATAAATGAATTTCATAACTGTATAGAAGGGGGCACTTTACCTAAATCAAGACTTTACTGGATGATCCAAAGGCACCACCCTGGGAACGATTCCATCTTTTCTCATGACTTTATGACTAAATGTATATATTTTAGCTGAGGTCAATATCTTGTGCAGAAAGAGTTGCCAGCAGATCCAGGGACACCTTTGTTTTAGTATGTTTCTTATTATTACTGCCTACAACAGTCTTTTGCTGTTCTTATATACTGATTTCTCACAGAACAGAACCAAAATATAAAATCTCAGGCATATACATGAGAAGAATGTATGTTATCCACACAGCTAAGCATATAACTTGTACTGAAAATGATCTCTTTCTGTGTGCCCTTCCACACAAATGAATAATGTGGAGTGAACAGAAAGTAAAGGCTACCTGAAGGAAAAACAGCATAGTTTTTGTGGTATACTGATAAAAGCATTTTGTTATGTCAGCTTCTCAAATTACACCTGAGACCAACATTCCAGAGTTTAAATGGATGAGGATTCACCAATTCATGTGAGAAGACGCATGCTAAATGATAGTCCTGTTGAGATGACAGCAAAGCTGCAAATTGCCATGAAATGTGCTTCCACAGTTTACAGCCTTCATCAGAACATACACAGTAAGTGGTGATTGTAATGCCCTTTGGGGCTTATCCCGGGGCACTTTAATGCACGGATACGTATGTGGAAGTGCAAAGCCTTATCTCCACTTTCTTCTCTTACCACAACCATGTCTGTCAGGCCCTCCTGGAGCACTAGGAGAAATGCAATTTCATCTCCAACAGAGGATAACAGTAACAACCAATGACCAGTTTTCATATCTCAGTATCAATCTTCATAGCAAAAATTTCTACCTTCAGGGGGGAAAATAAACTAAGTCTCCCAGTCTCTGGATGTGGAGTGTTCTGTTGACTGTATTAGGCACTTATGTCCTTTAGTACTTTACAATCCTGTGTTTTTTACTTACTCCAGTTTACTTACTCCTGTCTGCCACACCATCCTGACCCACCATCCAGACCTTGCTGAAGAGTTACAGTGCTCTGTTTACCCCATTTACCATTTCACCTGCACTTGCCCTTCTTTCTGTTATGAAATCAGACTATGGCAAAATATGGTTTTGCCCATGGGACTGACAGACAGTTAAACATGAAAAGTGACAGGTCAAAATATCAATTATTTTCTTAAAAGTTAAATAACATGCTTTACCTATCATTGTATTTCACTTCCTCTCCATTCTTAGCCCAGCTGATGGTGGGCTTTGGGTTTCCCACTGCTTCACAGTGAAGCAGCACACTCAGTGTGCCGCTTGCTAGGACCACTGTCTGTCCCAGGTGGGTGACAACCTCTGAAGCAGAAAGTTGTTGTGCTGCTGAAATCTTTCGGAGGATGGCAGGCTTTTGATGAGGCCTGTGCAAGCCATTTGCCAGGTCTACAGAGGTAGGAATTAATGTTTCAGCAGATGATGTCCTCAGGGAACTGGTAAATCCAGAAACACGTCTGTGGAAAGGGTACTCCACTGAGGCTGAATCAACTTTTTGCCTTGATGCTTTGAGGACAAATTCATGGTGCTCCAAGTAGCTCTTGAAAATGTCCTGAGCCAGCTGCACAACAAAATGTTCAGTGTAGATATCTTTAAGTTCCTCAGGCTGTTGTGACAAATTCCTTATTATATCATCTAAGAGTTTCTGCTCTGTGACCATAGTAAATGGCAGGCTATGCTCCCAGCTCTGGTCCTCTTCTGAGGATGTGTTTCTCTCTGTGGACTCTTGGGCTTCCCAGGACTCCAAATTTTCCCCTGGCCAGCCCCTGAGCTGTAGCAGCCTTGAGACAATATTGTCATACCATCTGCTGGGGTTAGCAAGGTGCCCTCGCTTTTCAACCTTGCTACCATTGAAGAAAATCCCGTTGAGATGTTTATCTTCTGTTCGCAAGGCATCATTTAAGCCAGCCTTTCTCATTACTTCTTCTTCCCTAATACCAGCTGGCTGCCCAGCAATGATCTTCTTGTCACTTCCAATCAGTTTAATTATGAAATGCTCCTGGGCTGGCCCTGCTGTGCAGGTGTATGTCCCAGTGTCTGAAGGCTTCAGATGATGGATTTTCATGTACCCGTAGGGTGCAATGGTGATGTGAGCTGAACTGACAAGCCTCTTGTCGTCCTTCTCCCAAGTGATCATTGATTTCCGGAACCTCCTGGTCGGGCATCGGAGGACAACAGAAGTTTTGGGCAGCAGGTAGGCATATCCACCCACAATGAAGTGCAGTTTCTTCTGCTTCCTTGTCTGAATGTAAACTTGCTTTACAGCCATAATATGGGGGCTTTGCTTATGAGCTGGTCTGTTGTGCCCTGAAATAGCATTATGTAATTAGTATATGATACCATTAAACAAATCAAGTAATTTACATTGTTGTGGGCAGAGTTTGACCCATCAGACGGTAATGGGAGAAACTGGTCACCAGTTGCTGAACACTAAACTAGAACGATCAAAATAAGAGGAATAACAAGACACACTTCAGGAATGCAAAAGTAGTTTAGTGTATCTGCAGAAACCAAATAGCTAGCAATAAAAGCTTTGTGCAAGAAAGAAAGCTTGAGTAGAAACATAGTTCATATTGTTAAAGCACTTAAACAAAGACTTTTGTATAAGAAATGCACTGAACAGACTAGTGTTTACCATTCAAACCTTCAAAGACAACAGGATCTTGCAGTTCACAACAGTAAGGAAGAATGAAGTCATGCTACCTAAAGAAGAACAATACTCTCAGGGCTAGGCTTAAAAATGTGGTACATACTATTAAAGTCCACTCTTCTAGTTCAAAGTCTAGTTCAGTGTGTTATGTTTTCCTGACATCGGTGTCAGAGATCTTTATTATGAAGCACTAAATTAAGCTGCAGGGGCATATTATTAGTAAATACCATGCAACATTTGGTCCAAGCTTTAGTTCTAAATGTCAGATCTTCTTTGCTCCCTACATATCATTGGTTTCATTAAATAGTTTCAGAGTCAAGCTGAAGCTAGGCTAGCTTTTACATATCCAGTTGGTTTACTGCAAACTAGAGAAGAGTACACAGGAGGACTTGTGATAGGGGAAAACAAATGCATGAACCACCAACATAAAATACATCTAACTTGTGTTGCATGGTTCATTAGAAATCTCAGGTCATAGAAGATTTGGAGTGATATAATGAAATAATAAGTTTTTAAATTATCATCAGAAAAATCCCTTACCAACCATTTTCTTTGCAGCTGTTCTAGCAGATAGTTTATTTGCTCCAGCCCACAGGCTGCTGTGCTGTATTTCTGAGCCTCTACATTCCAGCTGTGAAATTCAGATCTAGATTTAGGTCAGAATTTTGAGCCAGTTCTTCCAGAAACTAGTAGTTCCCTTCCAGCACACTGGCTCACATCCAGCTCCATTAGTAAAATCTGTAGAATTCCTCCACTGGCTTGATTTTTTCACAGACAGAAAAACTCACTCCACAAAATTGAGCAATACTAGTGCGAAAAAAGGCTGTGGAGCAGGAAATAGCATGGATTTCTTAGTGAAGGACTTCCAATCCCTTTTCCCCAGACACTGCCAAACACCTTTTCTACTTACTTGTACAGGGCCCTAGTGAACAGGGCCTGATCAAGGATGAGAATGGCAAAGGGAGGCAGAGTGAGGAATTGATGATAGCAAAGCCCCCGGTTTTCAGCATCTTTCTGCAAATAGCATTTCGACTCTGTGTGCCTTCTCCACAGCTCACTGAACACTAGGAACAGGATGAGAAACATTAGGAGAAACAAATAAGGTGCTTCTCATCACACATGGCCTCCTCATCTCCCATATCCACATTGCTTACACACACCACAGGATCGAACAGTTACTGTTTTCAAAATGTTGCAGTGGAAAAAGAAGAGCAGCATCCGACAATGCAGCTACAAACAGTGCAGGCACAGTAAAGAGATGAAATACTTGTTATTTTCTGTCCTGTAAGTCTTAGATTCTTTCCATGCTCCCTTTGCCCCTTCTTTTCTGTCAGATGGTGTCCCTTGTTTTGATGGTACCGTGCTACAGTTCAAAGTCAGTCTTTGAACTCTGTTTCTATGTGTCTCTGTCTGCTGGCTGGAAAAACTCCAGCTCACACCCAAGAGCAGACCTCAGAGAATTGCAGATCACAGTTGCATTCTGGTGTGATAAAATCTGGCCTAAGGTAAATTTTTAAGCTTTGCTGATGCAAATACATTTAGGAATAATATAGGGATGAATATTTTAGTCACCAATTTATTACATCAGCCTTGTAGTTACTACACGTGGCTTACACTGAGTAGTATAAGCTCTCTAATATCGGACTGCAGAGGCTGTTGCACAGGTGGATATTTTTTGATGGACTTAATCATGACTATTCAGTTTCATATGCATACAGCATTGTGGAAAATGAAATACAGGCAGTGTCTTTGCACTGGAACACAAGCATCAGTCTGTGAAAAGAACTAGAAAATGGGTAGAGCACTGTAATTACCAGCTTCACTGCCAGAATGTCTCCTGGCAAGAAGACTTTATGAAAACATTCACTAATTTGAGTAAAATGCCCAGACAGGTCCTATAAGAAGGGTGCAGGTGGGACAGCTCTGTAGGGTGATTGGCATTTCCTTTACAATTTCCACCAGACAATTTCCACTACCTTCCATGCAAGAGGACTGGAAGAGTGGTGGCACAGACTGCAAGATGTGGAATGATTTTCTTGCTTACTGGCATGAACCTTTGTTTTTGCTTTGACCTTATAAAGTAAAATTATATTTTTATAAATCTCTCCTCCCTTCCCCTTCCCCTTCCCCTCTTCTCATGTTCCCTCCCCTAGAAGGGGAAGAAAAAGGTCCTTTTCTATTCTCTTTATCATAGGAAAGGGCTGGAGTTACCCCAAGAGGAAGAGACTATTGACATCAGAATATCTAGATTTTGGCAACAAAGGGCATGTAGCCTAATAAAGATTACTCTTAGTCGATGCCTTGGTTGAAATAATAAGAGGCATGGACGGAGGCAGGGATTTGTTATTTTGAGTGCGACTTGTGTTTAAAGCAGAATGTCTTAATGGTTTAGCCAGATGGATAAAGCACACCTGTGGAAGTGGACACCAAAGAGGAATCACATCCCCAATCTGTTATAGATCACATCCCCAACGAGGATGATAAGGACAGATTACAGGACAAAACTGGGCATAACATGCTTTGTGGAGCCTGACCTTATTTGGGTCCTCTGTCCCAGATATCTTAGGAACCCTCCAAGACCTGTACAATACTCACTCATAAAAGTAGCATACCTGTGTCCAGTCAGAGAGAAGCCACTCATTGGGACAATCCTCATTTTTGCAGGCTTGCTGTGTAACAGTCCTTGGCGTGGAGCAGAAGGTTTCTGGTAGCTCTAACAAGCTTCCATCTGCCAGGCGCTGCTTACAAAGTGTATCTCGCTTCTGGACACCACCACCACAGGTCTGTGAACACTGAAAAAAGAGAGACAGACACCTTGTATCACACCTGCCACTTGCTGCAAAAATTACTTGTGCATTAGGGTAGGAACCAACACTTGGTCTTGGCCAAATAGAAAACACAAAACAAAAATTTCAGAGACCTCAAAGCAGACTGCTTGTAAAGAGTCAATATTATTTTGGAAAAGAGAAGCATCTTAGCTTGCTAATATTTAGAAAAATTGTTTTAGTATTTCTGAAGTGTTCTGTTTTAAGGTATTGTTTCAAAAGACATGGAAACAGTGAGTCAGCATTGCAGTATGGAGGTGGGAAATTTGTCCTCTCCACCTGGAAAATGAGACACTTGTATGTGATGTGGAGAATCTAGATACTGGTATCTCTGTCTGAGCTCTGACACTAACAGTGTCAGAAAGAGTGGAAAACTTTTGTCAGCAGTAGATTAGTAAATTGAGATTATTAACATCCAGAGAACACATTTCCCCTCTGTCTTTAATGCAAATATCTCTCTCTGATTCAATTTTTCTACTCAAGCACGGCAGGAAATTTTGAGTAACCAAATTGAGTAGCTTTCCTGAATATTTTTGTAAATTGCTCAGCCCTTTTTCCTGAGGATCCTTTTCCTGAAGCAGGTAACAGGCTTCCAGTTCTGCTCGTTTCTGCCAGCTCTAGTCCTTTTCTCGTTTCTTCTAGAAAAGGAAAGGGGGAGCTTGCATTACACTGACATGGCCAGGAGTTGCTTATAACTTGTGACATGGCAATTATTTACAAGAAGCAGACAATAATATAGAGAAGTATTAAAAAGTATACTTAAGCAGTTAAAAAGAGAGTGTTTTAAAAAATCTTGCAGTCATGAAAGGCCCTTCTTTCTTAGATAAAGAGATGCATGAACTTTAATGCTAGCCTGAATATTTGATTTGAAAGACAGAAAGGAAGTGTAGAAAGACATTTTTATATTTGCTTTCTTTTAATGTACAAAATTAGCTTTTGTCCTACTTATTTAGAATGTAACAAAGCTCAAAGGCTTCAAAAAAATTAAGCAAGGAAAATATTGTTTTCAACAGAAAAAAATGTCTATCTGCCTTTATTTGAGGAAAATTCATTCTAGGGGAGAAATAAAAATATGATTAAAAGTATTATTCCACCATTGCTTAAGGACTTTTATAAAGAAATATACAAGATACAAAATGGGATACACTCTATGAATATCACAAAGTACGATACTACTGTCAATCAGTCAAATCTCAGGAAGTCTCTTTGCACTTCCAACTCTACCAGAGATAAGACAAAATATATCTGTTATTGCTTCTGGGGACTTTATTCACTTACATAATCTTGTCTCTGCACAAGACTATCCCCAAGCTTCTTGGACTCTTTCAGGCTGATGCTGTGACCACTTCCCTGTTCCAGAGCTGTTCCAGTGCCCAACCACCCTCTGAGGGAAGAACGTTTTCTTGATATTCAACCTAAACCTCCCCTGACTCAGCTTCAGGCCATTCCCTAGTGTCCTGTCACTGGACACAGAGAAGAGATCATTGCCTGCTCCTCCTTGTCCCCTCACAAGGATGTTGTAACTGCAGTGAGGACTCCCCTCAGTCCCCTCCAGGCTGAACAGACTAAGTGACCTCAGCCACTTCTCAGACAGCTTCCTCTCATGGCTCTTCACTGTCTTCATTGCCTTCCTCTGGACACTCTCTAACAGTTCCATGTCTTTCTCATATTGTGGCACCCAAACCAGCCCCCAGCACTGGAGCTGAGGCTGCCCCAGCTCAGAGCAGAGCAGGACAATCCCCTCCCTTGCCCAGCTGGCCATGCTGTGCCTGATGCCCTCAGAACAGGGTTGGCCCTCCTGGCTGCCAGGGCACCGCTGGCTCATGTTCAACTTTCTGTCAAACAGAACCCCCAGACCCCTTTTGATGGTCTCCCATATAGTTTAATTTTACACTGCTCTCTGCTTAAGGTGTTCAACTGTATGGGCTTTTCCTTACTCTCAAAAGTTAATTCTCTGCTAAGACTTCACAATAAGATAAAGCACCTGCAAAAGGAATAAATACTTTTTTCTCATAAGGTCTTTCAGGTTTTTTTTAAGGCCTGACAATTGAAGATTTAGAAGAGACATTTTATGTTATGGATTAAAAATAGATAGGAAAACACAATAAAATATTACCAGTTTTCCCATGCTGATTTTGTTTTAAAGTCATTGTTCTAATTACCTTTGGAGCAAATACAGTGCTCAAGAGCAAATAAAGAATGTTGGGACTGAGGCTATAGCATTTACTCAGTAATAAAACAAAGGTGTATGTCTCCCATTTCAGGTATGCAGGACAGATATTTATAGGGCCTTGTAAAATGAAAGCTTAAACTCTGCTCCAGAAGAGCATCACTGAAAAGAATAAAGATCCTAATGTATTTATTTCAGACACAGAAATATTTAAAAATAAATAGTCGGGAATATGTAAGGAGATGTTTAAAAACTGTAATATTACAACACTGATAATTATTGTGTGTTTATCTTCCAAGAACACTGGGGCTTCAAATGGCATTTAACTCAGACAATCCTTCTGAGCATAAAAGGCTTAAAAAAGAAAACACTGGTAACTACAATTTAAGTCTTCTGGGATTTTTTTTTTGTTTGCATTAAACCAGTGTGAGTGCGTGTTCTGAAAAGAACCACAAACTCCACTGATGAGGCTCAAGAAATGTATTGAAATCAGGCTGTGTGGAGAACATATTTTATGCTTTCATGTTGGTGAAGCTTTAAAGGAACTTCCCTAGGATGAGGAAGGCACCTTCCTGAAGGGCCCTTTAATCTCTCTGTATGGGGGGAATCCTCTCAGGAACTTGGGGAGAGGAGAGATGTTGTGGGTCCTTCAATGCAAGGAAAGAAATTCTTCAGGCTTTCTTCTGCTGGAAGGATCTACAGAAGTTTTGCTGCACGACTAGAGGTCACCTCCAGGATATATCTCAGCCACTCTCTTCCTTTCCAAACATTACTTTTCTTTCCACATCTCAGAAGCCAACAGCTGAAATATCCCTAAGTGTAATACACAAGCCTCATGGTGCAGGTTTTCAGATGGGAAACCTGTGTGAGATTGGAGCTGCAAGGTCTGGCTTTCCTGCAGGGTGGGAATATCTGTAAATATTATGGTGTTGCAAAGATGGAAAACAAACATCCTTAAAAATGAGAGAATTGAAATTAATTTTGATGGATTAGAGTTTTTTTTTTTTCTGGCACAGTATTCATTTGAACAGAAGCAGAACACAATAGGTAAAAAAGCATATTTTTTGTGATGTTTTCCTCTGGTGAAAGGTAAGCAAAGGAAATACTCAGTGCCCAGCCTGAAAAGTTTGTGGAAGTAAGGAAGAGCTACAATATGATCTTTGTTGAACTGTATCAATGAGCACAGGTTCTCTCTCAGCCTCAAGAAGACACCGACTACCACAGGTGTGAACTTGTGAACAGTTTAATTTCCTATTAACATAGTTGTTAAAACTTTTATACTTAATCAAACTTCCTCCTCACTAAGATCTGCCAAACCTTTCAAAGCAACAGCATTTGAGATCCCTTGGACAGTTTGGAAAAATTACTACTAGACAGGTTAAGTATGCATGTTTGAACTGTTGAGGAAGATGTAACAATCTTGAAAAATCTGTTTGGAGATAGCTCTAGCAGAAACAATTTGATACCGTTCTAGTGTGGCCTATAGCTAATGATCACAGTTAGCAAATAAACTTTTCCACATACTGTAACATTAATTTCTTCTGATTGTTCACATACACAGAAAATTGTTTTCTGTAAGGAATGTGGCCAATTATAGGACTTTAGACAAGCACAGGTACTCCTTCTAGCATATCCTAATTTTAAAATGCTTAACTTCCATTACTATGTTATGAAGTGGTAGAATACTATTAGCTATTTGCAAATCTAGCATTTATTACACCTATAGCTTTGAAATTTTCAAAACTACAACTAAGTATATAGGTGTGTGTGAATATCAGTAGGCAAATTAAAGCATGAAATATCACTAAACTGTTTTAAACAGAGGATAAAAGCAATAGGCTCATTACCTAGCTTTGACAGACCCTCAGACTGGAATAAATATTTTTTATTCGGTTGTTTGCCCAAACCCAAAGGTCTCCCAGCTTCAAGGACTAACCAAGTTCATTAGGTGAGTACATTAGTATCTCCCTGGCTGCTAAGTGAAGATCAGATTTTATAGGCAGACACTGAATAGCCATATGTAAACACTATGAAAAATGCTCATAGTTTTCACACAGGATAGAATTAAGACTTGCACACATCAGAAATAAAGATTTAAACAGGTGTTGGCTTATACCTACACCACACAGCAATTTTTTCCTTTAGTCTTGACAACAGTGCAGGATCTACAGTTCTGCAGTAGTATTACTAAAAATGTAGTATTACAACCATTTAAAGTAACATCTTTAAGTCTTTTGAATTGCACAAGTATTTTAATTTGCAACCAGATTTGCAAATTGACTCATTTCAGGGTGCTTTCTAAAGATGGAAAGCCTTGTACAGACCCATTGTGTAGATAGGAATTTTTTTATAATTAGTGTAATAAAGTATCCATCTCCCAAAGGGAAGTGTCTAACACTCATTTCTTAATCTGAAGCATGAGGAATGTTTCTTGTACTAAACTATTATTTGAGAATATATGAAATACTCAAAATGCTTTAAGACTCTTATCCATAATCCTTCTAGTTTAGTATTCCTAGAAACTTTGACAGGTCACCTAAGTCCACTCACTGCAGATGACCAATATATTCCAGATATTTTTGTTTGAAATCTATAGCTAGCTGTTAAGATTTTCCAATAACTTTGCATTAGAAATAGCCACAGTCATTATTTACCTCTGGAAACACCGATGTACTTTTTGAGAGCAAAAAATGCACACTTTGTAGTGTTTAATGGCTTGTCAGAATGATTAATGATTCTTGTTGATGAGCTAAAGCAAAACCATAGAATCATAGCATGGTTTGTGTTGGAAGGAACCTAAAAGTTCTTCTAGTTCCACATCACCCCACCCTCCCTTTGCCCCCCACTGGGCAGGGACAGCTTCAATTAGACCAGACTGCTCAAAGCTACATCCAGCCTGGCCTTGAATGCTTTCAGGAATGGGGCATCCACATCTCCCCACCAGGCAACCAGTTTTAGTGCCTCACTACCCTCACACTAAAATTTTTTTTCCTAGTATCTAAACTAAACCTATACTCTCTCAGTTTAAAATCCATTACTCTTTGCCCCATCACTACATGCCCTTGTCAAAAGTCTCCAGCTTTCTTGAGGGCACACTTGAACTGTAAGGCTGCTCCCTGGAACCCTTTCTACTGCAGCTTTCCAGCCTGTCTTCATAGGAGACAGCCCTCTGACCTCTGAAATGTGCGCAGTGAGGATTTAAGCAGCCATAAAGTGAGGTTACACTTTAAATTCTTAATTTTAAAGTTAAATTCTTACCTCTTGCCATTCAGTAGGATACCAGGAGGGTGGGCAGTCAAAGCGATTACAGGCTTGCACGAGGGATGGCTTGGGTTTAGAGCAGAACTCATCTGCCAAAATCACAGTCTCGTTGGTCTCTCTTGATAGCAGGTGAGAACAGAAGACATCTCGCGTCTGCAAACCAACCCCACAGGTAAGACTGCAAGTGCTCCAATTCCCAATCGCCCATCTGTGAAGATATCAGCAGAGCAAACATTAGGCACAGAATAAATTCACCTTAATTTTTCTCTTATGACAAATGGAGTGAAGAAACAGTAAATGAACGGGAATTTTCCTTCTCTGATCAATGTCACTATGGTAGCTGGAGGATGAGGGTAAGATGAATATTTGCAGTTCTGCATTTTCATCTCGTCAGAAGCTCTTGGACTGCAAGTCTCTGGAAATCCTGCAATATCACAGGAAATGTTTTTTGTCCTCCAGTAGGGTTTTTTTTGTCTGTAGGAGCATGGATAATGTATTTCAAAATAGAATGGATTTAATTAACTCACTGAAATGGTGAGCACAAATCTGTTTGGTATTCTTGAATGACTTTTTGTGTTGTTGAGATAGAAGCTACCAAAGCCTTGAGAGATTCAATGGGAAAGCAGGGGATCATCTTCAACCCCTGGATGAACACCTGTCACTGAACCAGATTTCTCTCAAATACCTATGTAAATCCTGCATCAACGGGATTGTTGATAACTGTATTTCAGTATTCATCACCTTAAAACCAGATTTCTGTTATTGAACAAAGATTTCTGCTATTTGAAACAACTATTGCTATTGTACAACCCCTAATTCTGTCTGCTAAACACAGAAAATTGTTTAAAGTACTAGACCTTCTACTCATGTCTCAGCTATAAAGCACTTCAGAGATATGTGGAAAAGTATACACAAAAAAATCGGTCCTGTATTGAGAAGGAAAATACAAGAAAATTGCCTCCCCAACAAATTCACACAAAACTGTATGCTGAACTGAATACACTCCCACATCCAAAATGAAAGCATGAAAGACAGATAGTGCCATGTTTTCTAAATCTGAAGAGTAGATTCCTTTCCAGCATGGCATTATTGAAACTGATTGCTGAGGGAATAAATTAAAAAGTCAGGAAAAGGAAGGCTCAGAGAAGACATCTTTGAAGAATGCAAATCCAGGCAGAAGCTTAGAGTGATTATGAAGGAGGATACCCTTAGGCTCCAAGCAGGATGGAGGCAGATATTGAAGGAAAGTTATGAAGCACGAAGCAGCTGTATGAAGCAGATTTTGTGGAAGAAGCAGAGAAAAACCACTTTGATGCTCTGAGATCTGCAACAAATGCAAGTATTAGCAATTAGCAACACATTACTCAAATAACCATTTAATATTGTGCTATCCTACAACCACTGAACAATTCTAACCTCTTCTTATTTTATAGAGATTTCTTTTGAGCATGTTTCCCCCCTTCAAGTAACATCCTTAACATATTTAAACAGCTAGTATGTGAGATTTTTTTCTCCCTAGATGATATCCTGATCGACCAAAGACACATTGCTCCCCTATTGTACTCTATCTGCTGGTGACATTCTCTGGTTTTATAAAAGGATGCATCCTGAGCCTCACTCTAAGAACTCCACAACTGTTCTCCATATAAATGACCTAGAGGGAGAAGTCTTCCCAGATTTTCACATGAAATTGTCAGAATTAATGGGAATATCATCTACCCTTCAGTTTTGGCACAATCTAAAATAAGACATTTGAGTAGGTGGTGAAAGGAAGGCATTTTCTTACTTCAGAACCTAAATTGACACATGGTTAGTTGACAGAGTTCCTTTTCTTCATGTGCTGTCAGTAGCTGTTGACTCCACCAACATTTTATTTGTTATTGGTATAAGTGCAAAATGTGTCTGTTGGCAACTCACATCTCAGTGGCTAGCAAGCCACATAAATCCCTTGGACATCTTGGCTTCTTCAGAAGAGGGTGTCTGCTTCTTCCAGAAAGAAATACTGTGTTTCCATAAAGAGAAAGGGTTTGTTTTTCCAGTGTTTGAAATTTCTGAATGTTGCAAGTTGCATCTATTTCTCCCTGCCCCTAACACCAGTTTGTTCACAACTCTTTCCTGCTGCATCAAAGAGGAATTTTCTTTGAGGAGCTCACAAAATGTGAGGTCAAATACCTCTTATCCTTGTACTTTTGTAGTACCAAGGGACTTTTACAGGCTTTCACAGATGGCAAGTACGTAGAGTGGAGCAGACATGTGTAAAGTGGAGTAAGGATATGCAAATAACTGAACCTATAAATGAGATACATGAATTTCAAAGTCCTAAGAGGCACAAAGAAAAGCAGTGATAATCATATAGAATACAGGCCTGTAGAATTATTTTATAACAGCTAAAAGTGCTTGCACTTTGAATTAATATTATCCTGCTAAACTTACCAATCAGTTTCTAGAATATTTGTATTGTTTGAGGTAATAATCCTTATCTATCTCTCTATCTCCCTCTCTATCTCTCTATCTCTCTATCTATCTATCTATCTATCTATCTATCTATCTATCTATCTATCTATCTATCTATCTATCTATCTAATATTGGGTTTTTTGTAGTAATGCTCTCTTGCACCTAGTGTAGAGTATTATGTTATGCTAACTGAAATATGTCCTGTCTTATTTAATATGATACTTAGCTGTGAATTCCTCTGTCTATTTTTTCTTCTAGATGTTTTGGCCATATTGACTCTTCCAATGCACAGGGCATGAAATCAAGAAAATGGCCTACATGCATCTGTCAATACCAGAATTAAAGTTCCAGTAGGAAAGAATCTTACACTTTTAAAGGATGAATACAGTAGTTACAAAATCAAGCTAAAGGAACCTTGCACGAGTAGAACTGGTATCTTTGTAAGCCAACTGTGGCTGCTGTTGAGGTATGGACTTTAGGAACAGTCTGCATACTTGCTCCTTTATAGAACAGCTGAAAGCCATCTGTTTGGTACTTCCCATATTACTTTTCAGAGCCTGGTGAAAGGATTGCATAGTTTTGGTCCAAAACATACATTTTATCCCTTCTCCTTTCTCCTCTCTCCTCTACTACTGCCCAAAGCTGTACTAACATGTGGCAACAGAGAAACAATGTATTTTTAGTCTTATCATACAGAAGGACTTTGGTGCATCTATACTTCTAAACCCCTGGCTTGTCCTAGCTCTGGGTCAATCAGTTCTCCAGCTGTCCATCTCCACCTCTTAAATACGTAAGTACTGGTTATGTATGTAAGCACAAACTAGACTTTAAAAATATTTCAACTGTATTTAATACAAAACAGATTTCAGAATATTTTCATCCTTGCAGGATATAAATACATAACTCCACTGATATACGTAAAACACATTGACTATTTGAACTGATTGGACAAAAACTATATGAATTCAAAACCACTGAGACATTTAGTGATGGCTAGCAGAGTCAAAATGAATACATGTCTATCAGTAATATATGAATCCTTGAAACACATATCACGTGTATCGCACATATGTAAACATTTCCAAATTAACATGGATGAAAACAGGTTTCAAGTGGAAATATATAGGGAGAAGAGGATGGTCCAAAAATACAAATTTAATATAACATCAAAATTTCAAAACTAAAACTGATGACAGAAATTTTTAACTCTCCAAATGATTTCCTTCTTCCATAAGGATATCTTAGTAGTTTTTAGAGTTGGTCAACTGTATGGACATATAATGCACGTGAAGATAGGCAGACTGAGTAGTTTCTGAAGTAGTTTCAGAAGTAGCAGATCTGACTGCTCAGGGCAATGGTTTTCCTTTAGTTTCTCTTACATATAATGATAAGGGAAGGGTGTAGTCTAAAAACCAGACAAAATTAAAATCCCAGTGAACTGAAACACCAAATTTCTTGCATTTCTAGCAACTATAAACTATTAAAGTGAATTAATAATGGACAGAGTTTATGAACAGAAAAACACCAGTTGGGAAATTTATCTGCCAATATCTATTATGAATCAGACTAACAATCTGATCTACCATCACTGTTATGAATTATAAGTTTAAAAGACCAATAATAAATTGCTATTTTCTGGAACTTTCTCATTAAATAAATTAGCTTATCTAAGGAATACTTATGCATATGTTTAATTCCATATCAACAAACAGTTTCTGCACTTATCATGGTCAGGGTATTTTAAAATGTAAATACTCACAGCTCCCCTGAATAAAAGAAAGAGCAACTTTGAAGCTCCAATGGCTAAAAAAGTCTCAATAATCTGAACCTGGTTATCAGGATGATTATTCTATACTATTAATGTACATCTAAAAACGCTAGCGGTTGTCTCAAAAACCAATTTAACTATGCCATTTGTAATAGGGAAATGATCTTGACATAGTTAAGAAAAATCTTTCCTGTGGTCTTTGAATTAAACTTCTGTTGTTATTTGCATTTGTTATCAGCTTCAGACTGTTTAAAAAATACCAACCTGTAACATGAACATGTAAACCTGTAAAGATCCAAATATCTATTTTTTAATTAGAAAGGAAATTTCCTTCTTTCTCTCTATAGAAAAATAAGGTATCAATATTATATTGTGCCCCAGCAGCTCAGGTGAAGAACTGGAGAATCAAGAGAGCAGAGTCTTGTTCCTGGCTCTAAACTGCAGGGGTGAGTGACACCAGAACTGCTGAAACATGGGCAACCCTGTGAGTATAGGTATATTCCCTTTAAGTCCAAAGGGAATTGTCAGGTACTGGGCTGGATCATACCATTCTCCCACCTGTGTCTCAACTTTCTGTTCACCATGTTCACAAAATCACAACAACATATTTGTGTAGTATTTTTTTTCCTTTTTTTCCCTTCCCCCCTCCTTTTTTGATGTTTTTTTTTTCTATCCTGAGATTTTTTTTCCCTGAGCTTTGTCCATGCTGCCTGCTTGCCTGCTTAGGTAGTAACCTTACAGCAAAAATGTTATCTTATTCTGTCTTTCTCTACCAGCCAGCACAATGGGAGTCTCAGCTTGACAGGAGCCTCAAGGCGTTATTGTGTCATGAATAACAACAGGGACAATAATGTACTGTTACCACATTTTTGAAATATCTCTCTCACTGCCACAAGAACTGGAGATCAGACAATACTTGCCTGGTCTCTCTGCTAGCTAGAGAGACCAGAAAGTGGCACTGGCTAGCAAGCAGCTACTCATGGCAAGACAAGATGCTAGAATTAGTTGTTGTCCCAGTAGGGCTACAAGCCTTCAGAACAAAACCCTCTCTCAACTTCTATAACCAGTCTGGAAAAAGTAAATTATGTAGGTAGAACTTGTAGTCTTGAGCTAAAGTGCTATGTAGGTGACAACTTTGGATTATTTCCCATATGCATAACATTTATGGTAAACCTCAAATCATTCTAAGGTGTTAGGTGGTAGAAGAAAATGGTCTAGGGATGTGGTTTAATGCTGACAGAACCCTTCCACTAGTGCCAAGACAATTGAACATTCCATAGGAAAAGTAAACACTTTTCTAGACCTCCCAAACAAGGTCAAAAATCAAAAATCATTGTCATTTTTATGTGGTTAAATCATATGAAAGTGATACAAAAGACCGCTTCTTTCTTCTTATTATTTTTAAAGTAAACATTCATCAGTGTGGAGAAGGGTTTGCCTGGAAGCATCTGACTTAACATCTGACATCTGCCTGCATAAAGACATTCCTCAGTGCACAAGGACTGTGAGGAAACTGTGTATATGTGCATACAACAGGCTGAGTAAATCACATATTACATCAATACTGGCTTCCTCTTGTCGTCTGTCAACCTGCGCATTCTCCATTTGGCCTTGAAGACTGAGAAGTCTGCTCACAACCCATTACATCTCCTCCTTTCCTTTTCCCATATGAACCTGGAACAGCATTTGTGGCAAAGTTTCTTGTTTCAGATGTGGAAGGCTTTCTTGAGGCTAATTTAACAGATATATTTTTGATTGAGTAAATATACTTAGTGCCACATCTTAAATACCATGTCATGTGATCTTAAGCTCTGAACAGCAGGAAAAACTATACCATCTGTTCTGTTTGGATAGCATATTTTCTTACAGTGAAGCTACAGGGCTCCCAAGTCAGTTCTTGACTTTATAATCAAAGAAGTCTCAAAGTAAGTGGCACAAAAGCCAAGAATTTAACTACAAGTGATTTTTCACCTAGATGTTAAATCACTCACAGTAAAATCTGACTGCTCCTTTGAAATGAAGTATGAGAGCAAAGACCTCAACCCTGGTGTTCAAACACAGATCTGAGTTCTCTAGGAAGTGATCTCCCTACTGCTGTAGTTCAATTTGTATTAGACCAAACACTACAAATACACATGCAGTAAACACACACCTCAGAAGAAAGGATTACATCAGAGATTTAACTAAGCCCTGAAAAAATCAACGCTCATTAAAAAATAAAAAATGAAAATGCAAAATGTAAATCATCACTAGCAAAACCAGAAAAACAATTCATACTTAGAGTTGTTCAGTGCCAACCTGACAAAATCCACTGTATAGTATCCATTGCACATTATTGCCACTGTGACAAGGGAAATGAACAGGCAGGAAAGGTTTCAGGGGGCTGTTGTGCACAAGGGACAAAGAGGTGCTTTCTTCAAAAAGTATCTTCCATAAAGTGAAGGAAGTCCATTAAAGATATGCAGACAACACACATAAGCAGATCAAAGACTCAATGAAAGTGCTCTGGCAGGTGACCTGCTCTCTGTAAACTTACTGATATCAATCAACATTGCAGCTCATTATAGTTGGTTGTGGCAGGGAGCCAGTATTTAAATAACAGAGCCAAACAGAGGAACATAGAGCAGGAACTCAGAAGTCAGAGAAGTACAGAGGGTAAAAGGAATATTCCGCAAGTCTACAACTGACAATTCTGATTGCTAGAGTAACATGACATACCTCAAGCAAAATTTACTATGTTCTGCACTTTAAAAAAGTCATGCTGTCCCTTGAGTTGGAGGTAGAGAACATCAACTATTCAGGCGGGACAGAAAAGAAAGTTCAACACTTTGAAAACTGGCAGGTTGTCCAGTTGGTCTTTCAGGGGACTTTTGCAGGTGTAGATGGCACGAACAACATAGGGACATGAAAAGGCAGCTTCAAGTAAGTGAACTGGTTTGGCAGAGAACTTATTTGAGGGATTAGCAGACATACTGGGTACTGAAAAATGCCTCACACAAGACTTGTATTCTAGTTAGTAACTGCAGCATTGAGGTAATTGAGAGCAAACGCTGTCTTTAATGTAACTACACAGACTAGGTTAGGTTTGAAAAGATAAATGTATACCAGTGTAGATTTGGGCTTAGGCTTAAAGCAGAAACTTGTTACAAGGATGTTGTTTAATATATTGTGTGAGATACAATGAAAATAGATGCTTGGTAGGCTTTTCAAGAATGAAACAGTTAACAGGTAAGGAAAAGAGTAAATCAGTGTAAAGACTGAAAGCTGGTTAATAAATAATATTGGGAGGTTAATTGCACAAGTGGAACTTGTAACAGGAGATGGTAGAAGCTGAATGAGGAGTCTGTGGAGCAAACACACTGATAACTACCAGGGTGAGTTTGAGCTAATGAACATTGTCCTAAACGTACACTGAAGAAACGCAGAAGAACTACTAATTCATGAAATAAATTTTGCATGTCAGTCTACATGATTCTTTTGCAAAGAAGCAAAGGAAAAACATCCTGGTTTCTGCTCAGGTAGGGTTATAGCTGGTCAGATTCAGTTTGAGAATAATGTTGATACCACACTGATATTTTGTTTGCTGCTAAGTAGTGTTTATACTAAGTTAAAGGGCTTTTTTATGTCTCATGCTCTGGCAGTGAAGAAGATCATTAAAAAAACCTGTGAAGGAGCATAGCCAGGACAGGTGACCTAAAGTGGTCAAATGGATATTGGAGACTGCAGAATGTCATGCCTGATATATAAACTGGAGAAGTTACCTGGAAGGGGGGTTGTTTGGGGTGTGGAGATGGAGCTGAGCATTGGTCAGAGGGTGAGCAATAGTAATCTGCGTCTCTTGTTCTTCCTCGTTTGTTTTTCTTCCCCTCTTATTATAATTCTCGTTATTATTACCTACTATAATTATTATATATTATTTATGCTTAAATTATTAAACCCTTCTTCTCCCAGCCTCCAGGCTGTAGTTTTGGTTCTCCTTCCCATTCCCCTGAGCTGTGAGGGGGTGAGTGAAAAGCTTCATGGTGCTGGGCTGCCATCTGAGCTTAAATCACAATAGATGGTTTAACACCTTGCTGCCCACGGCAGAGCTCTTTTCATTCTGGTGCTTTCCATACAGGACTATGTCATAAGCCAACACCTTTTCTTTAGACCTACCTTTACACCACATGGAAAATACTAAAAAGCCCAGCTATTCCTGAGGAAGACATCAGCAAGATTAAAGACAGTAGAAGACAAAGGAAGAAAAAGCTCAGCAGGTGAGAAAGTTATGTAGTCAACTGACAATTTTTAATCTGACATTCCTTCTAAAATGAAACTTAAAAAAAATTAGGTAGTTGAAAATGGATGTAGATGGCACAGAAATAATATACAAAAAGCCTGACTTCACAAAATGTAAGGTCAATGTTAATGAACCATATGATTTTGTCCCACAGAATAACAAGACTCTTCCTAAATCTAAAGATTAAGATTTGCTGAAATGATAAGGGCAGGAAAGAAGTAGAGATGTCACTGGATTGAATGGATGAATCAAGCATATTCATGAATGAAAGAGTGTTCAGATAACAGTGGGTGGGTTTCAGTAATTCTCTAGCAAGTCCAAGTATTGACACGAAAACAGCAGGTAACATGAGCTTCTTGCTGACCTGGCTGGCAGCAATACAGGGATAATATTTTTCAACAGGATGAACTGTTCTTGAACTATTGCACCAGAGCAGAAGATACAAACAGACTGTCTCTCAAAATGAGGCATGCACAGTGTTTCTCTAGTTTTTTTTAGTAGGGGAAAGGCAGAATAGTAGAACTTAAGAATACATGTATATAACTATATGGTATTGCGATTGAATTTAGGAAATTCATAATATCTGCTTACATTCTCTTATGTTCTACTTTGACTTCCCTTCAATGTCCTTGCAACATACTCTTAAAAAGGCAGTACAAGAATTTTGTTCTAAGGGTGCATTCAGAACTGGTATTTTACACTAAATTATATATATATATATATGTATTTATATGTATTTATATGTATTTATATTTATATATATATTTATGTATATGTATATGTATATGTATATGTATATGTATATGTATATGTATATGTATATGTATATGTAGATTTATTTATATTTATATTATGAGGGACCTGGAAAAGATCAAAATGTAGGTCAATGGGAATCTCATGTTCAACACAGGCTATGGTATGCACAGATGGAGAGCAGCCCTAGAGAGAAGGACTCAGGGATGCTGGTGGAGGAGAGGCTGGACATGACCCAGCCATGAGCACTCATAGCCCAGAGAGCCAAACGTGTCCTGGGCTGCATCCAGAGCAGCGTGAGAGCAGGGGAGGGAGGGGATTCTGCCCCTCTGCTCTGCTCTGCTGAGACCCCACCTGCAGGGCTGCATCAGCTCTGGGGTACCAGCAAAGGAAGGACAGGGACCTTGGAAAGAGTCCAGAGGAGGCCATGAAGATGATTGGAGGGATGCAAAAATTCTTCTGTGAGGAAAGCCTGATAGAATTGGGATTATTCAGCCAGGAGAAGAGGCTGGGAGAGAGGGCTTTGGAGTGACCTAATTGCAGCCTTCCAAGTACCTGAAGAGAGCCTACAAGAAAGATGGAGACAGACTCTATACAAGAGCATGTAATGACAGGCCTCAGGGAAATGGCTTCAAAATGAAAATAGATTTAGATTAGATATTAGGAAGAAAATCTTAAGTGTGAGGGTGGTGAGGCACTGGCACAGCTTTCCCAGAGAAACTGTGGATGCACCACCATCCCTGCAGGTGTTCAAGACCAAGTTGGATTGGACTCTGAGCAACTTGTGGAAGAAATCTCTGCCCATTGCAAGGGTGTTGGAAATACACGATCTTTAAGGTAATTCCCAAGCTATACTATGTTTCTATTCTTTTTACTTTATATTTTGAGATCCTGAAACTGTGACAAATATTTAGTAGCTCACTCTCTTTTCTCTAGTAAAAGATATTTTTTTTCACATCAACATTTAGAGACCCAAACATACAAGTTCTCCTCACTTAGAGAAGCTCTGAACTTATATTATGTCCACAAACCCTCAAAATCAACTATGTTAAAGTAGTAAGATTCATGGAAGAATCAAGTGATTCTGACTCAGTGGAAGGAAAAATTTTATTTAAAGTGATGATATCATGAAAGTTATGATGTACATAGGAAAACTTAAAGGTATTAAAACACATCATATCTCCATCCAAACTGCAATATCTACATAGGTCTGTGTGCAGAATCCACACACTACAGAATGGGAACTTAATGCACTTCTCCAAATTTTCCTGAGTGAGAAACGGATGTCTTTCTTTGATCTTGCAGAAAATAATGACAATAAAGTCTGCATCCTCATTGTAAGGATGAACTTGTCTGGTGTACCTCAAAATCTTTCTTCAGACCAGAACAATGTAAGCATTATAACTAAACAAACAAACAAACACACTTCCAGACAATATAATTACAATGCTACAAATCTGTGGATCCATTGGGTGGTAATTAGATGCACAGACTTCTCTGTGAGTGCTTCAAGTGTCTCCCAAAGCTACAAATGACTAAGACCTACTTACAGCTGATTAGAAAGTAGAGTACATCAGCTTAGTCACAATTCTAATGGGCAATTGCACACTGAAGATGGTAATTTTCATGGACACAAATAGGTCTTGCTGCACTTCTGGAAGCAGATATAGAATTAATCACTTAATCAGTCTAACTCCTTTAATAGGTATTTAATTCACTCCAAATTGAATGGAAAGGAGGGCACTTTCTCCCTTTATCTCATGTATGAATCTTTCTGATAGGTATATTACAGAACTGTACAATGTATTTTCAAGAATTAGGGCCATATTATTACTTTTTTATATCTTATCTTTTAATCAATAAAAGTTTATTGGTTTGAAAGAACTGGGTATTCCTCAGACTCTTACTTCAGCAATACTGTAAGTGGAAGATATAATGGTGCTGTTCATTTCACCCCATTTTAAAGGAAGTGAAGATGCATTCTAAAATCAAGCACTTATAAGACCCTGTTGGTTGTTTCGTATGCTAATGCTGAAGTGAAAATGTTAATCCTGCTCATTTAGCTACAAAACGTTTAATTTCATATTTGGTATTAAAGAAAAAACATGACTTTTTGCTGCTGTTGAGAAAGCTTCCTTAGGGAATGAAATCCTGCTGCTGAGGCAGTAAATAAATACCCAAGAAGACTGAGAATAATTTAGAGAAAAAAATAAGGAGAAGCTAACATATGAAACACTGGAGTGAGATGGTATTCAAAATACTGAAAAATGTCAAGTGGCAGAGAATTCTGAATTATGGCATAAGTGAAGAGAAGGATTAGAAAAGTGGACTGTATTAAGGTGATGAAACAGAAAATTGATTGTGCCAGGAGAAAAAAGAAGAGTGAGTCTGCTCTGCAGAGGAGCTCAGTAAGTCCCCGGCATGAGCTAAAGCCAATACTCATTACAATCCTAGCTATAACAAAACTGTGTTAGGGCACGGCAAAATTGTTTCAACACAAGGAGTTACTAACCTGAAGAAAATTTGTGAACTGGAGATCTGTGTAGAGAAAAAGAATCTATCTAGGTGTAGAGTATTCTAATAAAGATGTGTGATTTATCACTTCATTTAAGAAGGATATATGGTATAAGTCACTAAAAGAAATAATTTGTAATTGCACTCTAATATTTTATGAAATAGTAGTCTGATGGGAATACAACTGAAATGCAGGAAAATGTCTCTTAATGTAGGAACTTTTAATGAAGGAACTTTTTATTTAAAAGTACAAAATAGCTGGGGAAGACCTCTGAAATTTTAGAAATTTTAGAAGAGCTGGAGGCAGGGTGTGATGGAGGCTCCAGAGTTCCTCTGACCCTCTGAACTTGCAGTTTGCTTTGCTTCACATTTTGATGTAACACACATGGCTGAAAAGGGTCTCCTTGGGGACTTCACTCCAACTGTAGCTGAGAAAAGGACACTGGGGAGCCAGAGAGAGCAACCAGAGAGAAAGGGGAAGGGCATGCTGTCAGACACATCTTGGCCAATCTCTTGAGAGCTGGAAAGGCTGCAAAGCAGGAGAGTATATTATAGAAAAGAGGACAGAGAAGTTTTTAGGTCACAGATCAATATGTTTTAAGATCAGGGTGATATTACTGTGGTGGGGGTAGGCATACAGGTTATGCCGATAAGAGCATAACAGAGCCACCCAGGCAGGTTGGGAAGATGCCCCTTTATAGGCCTGTATTTAGCATAGTAAAGCTAGGGAATAAATGACCTATGATTCCCTCACCAAGTCCACAACTTCTATCCAAGACTTTTCTCAAACTAAAGGCTTCAAATAAAGGTGAATCTGCTCTGTGTGACAGTGTGCTCCTTCTCATGGCTGATTCTCCAACCTCTTCCACCACAGTTTAAGCCATGGTCTGTGATCCCAGGACGCTCTGTGGGCTACATCTTAAGAGGCTCTCAAAGACATTTTCAATGCTCTTCTCTTAAAAATAGACCTAAGTGTGTCCCATTTAAAAAATACGTCTCTTGTTTGTGGGGATTTGAAAACCTGTCTGTGCCACAAAGAGAAGTAATGCCATCTTTGCCTCATTAATGGTAATTCTAACTTACAACTCTGAAAAAAAACCCCAAACTGCAAGAACTGGTAGTTCTTGATAATAACAAGAACTGGTATCCCTTGCCAGTAAGACTATAGTGCAATATCTGTAAACATAATGACTTGCTGACCTTTTAACCTTTTTCATGAACTAGATAGAGATGCTCTAATATTTCACCCCACCAATGCAAAACACATCTGCATTGACACCTGTCCACACAAAGGTCACCTTTAATGGATTAGAGAAAGCTCTAGCTCTTTTGCACATATTGATTTAATTTCAGATTGTTGATGGGAGCATGCCTTACACTGAGTCTGACCTATCACCAATCTAATGCATTGAAAAAACATTGATTTTTTTTATTCTTTGTAGTTTCACTTTAGCTGGGAAATAGAACAAAACAGATGACAATACCACATTTACCAAATAAACATTAAAATAATCACAGGTGATTCATCACACAAACACAAATCAAGCCAACACAGAAGAAAACAAAAAGAAACAGAAAAAAACCCCTACGCAATGAGGTAGAGCCCAAATTAACTCAGACAATGTTTACCTTTTTGGTCAGGTATTAGAACCACTCAGATAGTTTCCTATCTTTTCTTACAAAGCACAGAGGCTTGGAGTGGTAAAAAGGAGAGTGCTGGAGTGAAATTGTGTGCTATTCCTAGAACCATCTGCTTTTTCTTCTTTTTTTTCCTCCTTCATGTTGTGGAATTCAGTTCTTTGTTGCACAGAAATAAAAGTTCAGTTTTGAAAATATTAATGAACAAAGCTGTAAAAATCGCCTGTAATTTCCTCTATTTTCAGCCATCTGGTTCTCATTACTTTGATTCTCTCTTCACTACTCCATACATGTTTGCCAAATCTTTTCAACACGCATTGACCAAATTATTGAGGAGTTATAATTAATAACAGTTACAACATCCTCTTTCACCCCTTTGGTAGAGCTTGTTGGCTCACCATGAGGTGCTCATGCTGTTGCCCTAATAAACAAGAGCAATTGCATCTGATTAGATGATGACTGCCTCTGTAATTCTGGCTGTGGAGGCTGAGGAAAAGACACATTTTGGATATGAGTCATTTTGTTGTTGAAAATAGCCAAGATAACACTGAAACAGTTGTTCTAATTTTTTTTTAAATTTAGAATACAAACATAGCAATTAGAAAAATGGAGTGATCTTCCCTTTTGTTTTTTTCACTTAGAGAAGAAATTTCTAGACATTGAACAGTGATTCTGATTTTCCTTTGCAAGACTGTGCTCTGCTCAGTTATTGCTATGTAATTCTTTAAGTGGTACAGCTTGACTGACACAATTTAAGTAACTGAATGATTGAATTAAAATTACCATAGTCTTCATTCCTTTCTTCCCTGCAGAAAGCATGCTGGCTCTCCTAGTACATCTAGACAAGCTATATCCTTTGTCTAGAAGTATTAACTAAGTTAATGACAACAAATTTTACTCTGTAATTATTGTGTTGAAAGTCAGCTATTAGCTCCCAACTTAGCAATCAGCTCTGCAGTGTTTCCCATTTTCTTAATTCTGTTCAAAGTGGGAAATTTTATTCTACTGTTTTCCAGGAGTAAAGGGTCTGGACTCTTTTTCTGCTATTGTTCTTGAAGCAGTAAGCAAAAAATCTTTCAACAAAATATGAAACCCCAGGAGTCTCAGTTGAGATTCGAATATGGAAGAAATCTTCCAATTTTTTGTGTGCAGCTCTTCCTGATGCTTAATAATCTTTCTTCTGTAAGAATTTTAAGTATGGGATTTTTCTGACTCCATACAGATGTGAATATCTGAAGACAGATTTCTGTGGTTTAGTTTTTGTCTCTCTTCCATGTACTCAGAATAGTAACATGCTAAGATATTAAGCCAGAATTCCAAAGAAAATTTCAAAACATTCTCAGCTGCTGTACAAGCACTATCACTTCTCAATTTTTTCAGAAATGTGAAGTATATTCTACCTTTTACCATATTCTGATCCAAGACAGGCCAGGGCAATTAGGGATTGAACAGGTTGATGATACCATAGGTTAATTTCAAGTATTAAGGGAGCAATGAAGTCTTCTAGTCTATCCACATCAATTTTCAGTAAGGAGCAAAATGAACAGTAACAGTGCAGATCCTTTTAGTATCATTCTCCTAAACTATCCAAAAGCATAAAGATGGATCAAAATCAGAATGAAATGACTCTTCACCTACAATATCTTTCTTGAAGTCCATGCCTTCTGACCCTCCAGAAAGGCTGAAAAGATTCTGAAGTTCAGTTCTTTTGTCTATCTATAGTAAAACACCTAAACCAATTATTTATAACTTACACAACTAACCCTTTGAGAGGCTACAGTAGCCCCACATGTAACCAAAAATGCCTGTAGCAGAAGAAACATAAAGCTTGGAAGTTGAAACATTTGAATGTTCTCTCTCTACAGCTAAGGAAATCTTTAGCTGTACTAAATTTTAGACATAAGCTTTAAATTCTAAGCATGCTGGGCTGTTTAGGTTCAAGAAATGCCACGGGAATAATTTCTCTAAATATATTAGTAGAGAATTTTTATTCTCTTGGGCAAGACTTCTCAGCCTTTTCTTCATGCTGTGGACAATTTCCTTGCCTACTAAGACATTCATTACAATCTCAATTGCCTTTTCAGCAGAATGCCTCTACCCACAACAACTGCATGCTCCAGCAGTCACTTACACATAAAGAATATTTTAGGAAAGTGGTTTTTATAATTTTAGCTTCTGTTAATGCACTTAAGCAGCTGGAAAACAGAGAGAAGAGCCAACACGAGACCAGCCAGCTCTCTCTATAAGTCATCAGCAAGAGCTCTGGGAAGTATCAATGGTTCACAGATTTTGGAAACTCCTGTAGAAGAAATCTAAGTTCACAGCCACAGTGTATTATAATTTTTGGACTTGTCAGTGGGTAAAAATGCCTTCATCAGCAAACATAAGTACATGATTTTAGCCTTAATTTCCATCAGGCTCTTGGATCAAAATTTCTTGAATTAGAATTCTGAAGTATCTTATGATTTGAACAAGGAGAAAATCTCAATTTAAGCAAATAATCCTTTATTTTTTTCCTTTTTATACACTATTAAAGTGGCTGTAAATAATGATTATGAAGCAAAAATGTTTATACACTATCTGTTTCATTAATGTACTGTTGTATTTAACACGGTGATATTGGTAGGTGTAGAACTTGAGAAACCTGAAAATAAAAGGAAATAAGGTAATTATCCCATCACAGCCTGCCTGGGAGACACATCAACTTGCTTTGTTACCTTTCTTTCCATTAGTCACGCTGCCTGCAGTCTGCAGGTCTGCTTGCTCTGACCAGAGGAACTGTTCTGCAGAATATTCATCCTGGGCCTGCAGACAAGCAATTTCCTCCAGACTGAGGGGGCTTCAGAGAAGTTGCATATACAGGGGAGAGAGTAATTTCCCCTTTTCTCAGCTGCAGCCCTAGGGGTGGATTAAAGCTGCTTAAGTCTTCTCCCTCTGCATCAATCCCCTTTGCTTCACAGGCTGATTCTCACCTACAGCATGATCCTCTAATTCATGGAGGGAAATGCATAATTACGGCTGCTTTAAAGTAGCTCCACTCTGATAGCAAGGTGACCACAGCGCTGTGGATAATCATTTACATTAATTCAAGAAGTATTCATGCAAATACTCAAATTAATTCCCATAAATACTGGCCTACATGAGTCTGTTTTGTTTTTTCATAGCTACTGAGTACTTATTTTTCATGTCAGAATTGGTGATCAATCTTCTATCATGCACTCTCAGCAGCAGTGATGCTTCTACCTATGAATTACTACAAGAGTCCCACCTACAAAGTATTTTTCAAACATTTATATAATATTTGTGTGTTATTTCCAGCAATAAAGACAGTTTAACAAACTTAGGGTTGCAGTATCCTCATAAGCAATACCCGTAATGCTTTGGTAAAGAGATTTCAATCTATTTGTCTCTGTTTGTCACAGATTCAAAATCCTGATTACCAACCAAAAAAATTATTTATGTCTTATTTCATGCCATCTTTGATTTTTTAGTGTAAACTGTCTCTGCGTATCCCAAATCTACTATTATTCATGACAACCTATCTCTTTGTCGCCTGTTGTCTTATAAATCATACATATACGTATCAATAAATGTTCTAAGGTAGATCTACCACCTGGACAGCACTGAGTGTTTTAAATAGCACGAAGTTATGCATCAAAGCATTTAAAATCTGCTGCAGTGTCATAATGGAGTAAATGCACCTGGGCTCAGCTGGAGAAAAAAGACAGTATGTATACTGTACATCTTATAGACGTGACAGCCCATATTTAAATAAACCATAAGAATGACATAACAGTTATTTTCTGTTGTTGAGGGTGCAGATGTGAATCTCTGCAGAGAAAAATCGGCTGTTTTTAGGGTCATGTTTGTGGAAACTGCCTGAGGCCAGGGAAAAGAAGGGTCTGAAAAACCTTTTTTGAGAGGGGAGGTTGAAGAAGCCTCTTTAACTTGACAAAACTCTGGGAAAAGTTAAGCAATTCATAAACTGTCTCCTTGAAGGATATGAAGAGGCAAACAGTCTGAAGTTTGGCCTTTGTCTTACTGCTGCTTTGTACTCCTGGTCAATATGATTGTGGCAGGAAGAGGGTGAAAGCCCCTGCAATCTGAGAAAGGCATGCTTGAGGCAGCGTGTGTCTCCAGACTGAAAGGCAATAGAGTTTTGGGTCACTTAAAATTATTCCTACCTTGGGGGGCAGGGGTCCAGGCTACAGGCCTTCAGCAGCTGTGGAGGACGACGGCTGCTAACACACAGTGTTTCATCTGCAATCTCCCTAGTTTGTTTGTTCAGACAGGTCACCACAGCCTCCTGGACACCTGCACACAACAAATAATGGTCACAGCCAGCTCTGCACACCTGCAGGGGCAGCCAAGGTCAGGGGTGGGACCAGCAGGGCTGCAGCACACGGTGACACCCAGCTGGGGCTGCTGCTCTGGGGCTGCAGCCGCAGCCGTAGACTTATCACTGCTTTCAGTCTCTCTGAAATGTTTCTCAGTGCTGCAGTGAATAGTCCACGGGTTCATTCACTGCTGACCTCCCTGGACAGAAAATTGTCCAGTGCTCTCATTTTTTTCATTTTGCATAAAGTGCAATGCGGCACTTTATTTTCCAGGCCAAACAGGCTAAGGTGTGAAGATGGACATGTATTTCATACGCTAAATTTTAACCAACAGTATGAGCTGGGAAAGAACAGTAGCTGTTGGGACTAAGAGAAACTGGAAGATTTGGTTATTATGGTTTAGAAACTAAGAAATTCCTCATTCAATCCAAAATCCCTATATAGTCCATGGCATATCAATTACTCTCACTTTTTCTAGTATCACAGGCTTTTTCAGTCACGAGGTTAGAAAGCTAGAACATCAGGGATTGCAACATTACAAGTCACAGGGAAGAGGACTGGTTGAGAAAGGATCTATTTCCCCATGGATAAAAGGGGCCTGAGAGGGGTCTGAGGATAATAGTTTGCCTGAACTTCCTGAGAATCTAATCCACAGTGGTTCAAATACAATAAAAATATGATTTTTCATTCCTGAGTCCTGAGTTAGCTGAACTCCCAATAACATCACAGTTTCAAAACCAGCACTTTCCCAAAATATCTCACAATTTTTTAAGACACTAATGTGTAGAGAAAAAAAAACCCAAACCAAAACAAAGTGTTATAAGACCTTAAAGACCTCCAAAAATAGTGTCACAGAGATAAGAGTGTCTTTTGGTGTTTCTAATGCCAGAGTACATTTCATTAGGCAAAAAATTATTTCATATTCTTCAAGAAGACCAAAGTGCTATATAGCTGACCATAGTTCCTGTATTCCTGACATTATTGACAAATTCATTCTGCTTAATCTCAATATAGGCTGAAGGCCCCAGAAAAGAGGCTTGTTAATCATTTTTTTGGCTGCTATATGTGTAAGCCTACTAAGTTCATGGCTATGACAAAAGACTATGCATGTGTCTCCCATATCCCATGTACTGAAAAAAAGAAAGAAATTCACAAGTTTTTGACATGGACACCAACATCAAGATTACCAAAATCCCTGTAGTCAGCCAATGCTGTTTGGGGTTTCCTTCTTTCCAAGGTGGCCACATATTTTCAACTTTGCTACTAAGTCATCTCTCAAAAGAAAAATTATAAAAAGGGTAGCCTATTGGAAAGATAGAACAAATAGTTTTGATTTATTTTTTGATCTAGGAAAATAAACTTACAAAACTTTATATATATATACTAACAAGATGTTCACTGCCTTGTCACGATCATTATTTTTCTAGCTCAATCATTTTTCTGTTGAGCATGTAATTGCACTGTGTGCAAGCAAACACAGGCATACGGATTCTCCAGAACTGAATACTCCTGGCTGAAGAACAGAGGTGGTTCTCTACCTGGTGGGAAATGGCACTGTGTTCAAATTACTGGTCTCTATTTTGCATAGAACATCAGTGCATGCCTGACATCAAGACCAATTTGATGGAGCAAGGAAAGAAGGACTGCTGACCCAGAGGAATGAATACCATGGAAGTATTCTTCCAAACTCTGTGCAAAGAAACCTGCTGATTTCTGCCACATGCTGATAGACATGTTTCTGTTTCCTAGGCATACAGCTCACTCACCTTCTGTAAGCCCTTCTCAGATAAAATTTTGTAAACTGAGTGTACTTCCACAGCTTAGGATACACCTGTCTGAAGGGTGTCACTAATGAACTCTTGACCAACTATTGTCAATTTAACGCCATTGTCTGTTTCAATGTCGACTATACTGAAAAATGGTCACTATGAGGTCTTGAATTCAACCTTTTCTCCAGCTGATGTTTTTATGTTATCAAATTCATATAGCCAACCTCTGATATTGTTGTTCTTCAGTTTTCAGTATCTAACTAGCCCTAAACCTCCCAAGTAAGTTCATTCCTCATACTTATTTCTCTCATTTAAGTCATCTCTGTTTGAAATTCCCATAATTCTTCTCCATTCTACAGGGATTCTACTCTGTCTATTAAAATTTGTTTTTATCTTTGAAAGGTCCTGGTAGGACCAGTAATCTTGCCTGACAGCATAGATATCAGAGAAAAGGATTCCTGTTTGAATATGGTTGCTAGAATGTTTATTGACAGTTTTTGGCTTTAATAGCTTGTGCCAGGAAGGTAAAAAATGAGAAAAAAGAGAGAAAGAAAAAAATCTGGCTTGCTTCAGCAAGTAAAAAATGTAATCAGAATCAGTTTCTTCAGCTTCCTTTTGAATCTCACAGTAGTGTGTCTCAGAATAATAGTAACAACTGTCCCTCTATTTTTGAGGTCAATGTGGCAAATGGTCATAAGCTTTAAATTAGGATGGGTAATTGAACATCTAGAGAATATAAAAACTTTTGATCATAAATCAGAAGTTCCACAGCACAGAGATAATTACAAAAGATATATGAATTTCAGGAGGTTCATTTGCCAAGTAATTGAATTCAAAATATTAATTACTACACAATATTATTAGAACAAAAGCTGTCTTGTTTAAAATTTCTCTCCTTGCAAAAAAAAAGGAATCAGTTCTAAATAGGAAATCACAGTATAAAAATGTGTAATGGTGGGATGTGAATCTAGGCAGTTTAAGTCCACTTTCAAAACACCATCAAATGAGAATTTCTGTGTTTATATCTACCAGGATAGAATCATTGTTACATGATATTTGATGACAGCTCTGGGAAATGAAGCCACCAGCAGCAGACTATATGACTAAATCATTCCCTCTGGTTGTTGCTTTTGGGAGGTGAAAGGTTACTTCTGCATCTATCCAGTTTCTTCTCCCAGGACGCTAAAACCAATAAAATTAGTTTGACCAGTCTTGCACTTATGGCTACAAAAATATCTGACTTAGCATCTGCTAATCTGGAAAGTTTGGAGCTGATGTCAGACAAATAGAAATCTTGGCTAAAAAGTTTTGCTGACAATTGAAAGAGATTAAATTTTTAAACAAAAATGTCTCCCACAAATCAGTATCTGTGAGTTACACTAGAAAAATACAAGCATAAGCTCTGTATTCTAAGAAATTACTTCATTTGATGAGGGTATTTCTAGGAACAGTTCAGGTTTTGGCAGCCACAGTAAAAGTGTGATAAGTTGTTATTGCACACCAGTAACCTCAACACATTACAGATACTCCTGTAAGATCAGTGTTTGTCACCACTTAGCATACACTGATGTCACTTTTTTTTTTTGTGCAGGAAATAAAAAGTGTCAATGGTCCTACAGCTGTGAACTGCTCTAAACATTTACTACCATCAGCAAGCTAAAAGAACAGAAAACCTTTGCATTATTTTCTACTAATCATAGTTTTCAAGACTGTAACTGATTACCTATGAATCTATACAGATTATTAACTCACAAAATGCTGAGTTGTTTTCAGTTCTACAGTATATATTTTTTATTTTTCTATAGTAATCCTTTCTTAAATCACCTGAAAGTTGTAAAGTAAAAAGACAAGAGCTGGAAAAATTTAGGTTTAATTAAAAAAAATACTGGACTGGATGTATTTTTCAGAGCTAGTTAGATAAAATGATGGGGTAAAAAAAAGAATACTGGAAATGTGTGCTAATGGTGTATAGTATGTGCAGCCTGAGAACTTGATTAACTTTGAGAAACTACAATTGCCAAGCCTGCTCATTTTAGACCACCACATCACTAGTGCCATTTTGCCATAAGTTTTCTTTTGCAGTGGGATTGATCTGATGTCCCTTATCTATAAGAGTTAGGGAACAGCTGAACCTTTAAAATATCCATTATTTACTTCATCTGCTATTGGAGGACATTTATTTATTGTTTATTATTATTTATTATTATTTATTATT